>JACDJE010000484.1:835462-945261 GCA_016647715.1 Pavo muticus | reverse complement strand
CCCCCCCCCCTTCTTCTGGTAACTTAGTTTCCACTTCTCTAAGAAAGAAGTTAACATTCAACTTCATGAGATAAAGCTTCAGTGATCCACCTTTAGTATATGCAATGTGAAGAGTGAAGCTGGTTCCTCAGAAATGACAAACGTGTATAGAATCACAGAACAACTGATGGTGGAAAAGACCACAAAGATCACCAAGTCCAGCTGTCAGCCCATCCCCACCATGCCCACTGACCATGACCCTCAGTGCCACATCCACACGGTTCTTGAACACCTCCAGGGATGGTGACTCCACCACCTCCCTGGGCAGCCTGTGTCAGTGCATCACCACTCTTTCTAAGGAGAAATTTTTCCTAATATCCATTCTAAACCTCCCCTCCATTACCTGTTGTCCCATCACTAGTTACCTGGGAGAATAGGCCCACACCCACCTCACCACAGCCTCCTTTCAAGGTAGCTGTAGGGAGTGCTAAGGTCTCCCCTGATCCCTGAAACAGGGCAAGAGCTTCTGGAGGGAGCTGGGAGTATCCTGCAAGGTGCAAGTGCCCATTTGGAGGCTGCTGACTCCAAACACTTGGCCTCTGGTAAAAATTATTCTAAGTGATAGGGCTGAGATTTTCAGCAAGAAAAAGACGACAAAGAGAAGGAAATAGCTGCTGATAATAAATAATCCCATGGTCACCATATTTATTTCCCCTGGCCCCACATGCCATTTGATAGCAGATAAAAGGATGCAACGTGAGGCCACCAGGGTTACCTTCAGTCCCTGCCCCATTCACAGCCCTTTGACACCTATGTTTTCACTGGATCATCTTGTCATTGCTGTTTGTTTTTATTGTTTTCTTCTGTTACCCTTCAGCTTATTTCTGTTAAGCTCTTTGAAACACCATTTCTGCTCTCCTTTCTCCTTTAACTCCTAATAAACTGGAAGTTAAAATTTCAGACCTTGTATAAGCTCATCCATCAAAAAAATCCAGTAAAATGCAATCTGATTGTAGGTCTGCAGCCTTTATTATTGGTTCCAGCTTAATCATTTCAATTTAGCAGGAAAGCCCTTCTCTGTGGTCAAGAGAGCACATTTTGAGCATAGCTAGGTCACAGAATGAGGAGATCAACCACCTTCAAATAAGTATATTTATTAGATCATTAGCACTGGTACAGAAAAGCACCAACTGGCACTTCAGGGACAAAAAGAGAGCTGGCAGTAGCAGCCATCATGCATCAGGTGAAAAGACTTTGGAGGGAACCCGGGCACAGTAAGGAGCAGTAATGAGGCAGACAAAACTGATGCTTCCAGTGAGTTGTCTCAGGTAGAGCTGCTGGAGGAGCTGCCATGGTCAAGCTACCACCAGGCTCAAGGTGGTAATACTGATGGTTGTTTTCCATGAATGCATGTGGTATTACAGGATACTGGAGCAATCAGTTGTGAAGCACCCATAAACTTAATGTCTTTATTGCAGTCACACACCTGCAATTCTAAAATGGCTCTGCCTGTGCTGTCAGCTGTGGGCAGCTGCAATAGGTTGTCAGTCAGTTCTATGCACGTTCACGCTGTGCCAGCCCCACGGTTGGTTTCCCTACAGAGGCAACCTGGTTTTCTTTAGAACCCTGTTAGATTTGTTTTTCTAAGCACTAATATCATTTTGGCTCAGCTTAGTCACACAACCTTGTCCTAAGGTAACTGCAAAGCTCCCTCTGCAAAACAATGGTCACTTCTGGGATAATTTGAATCATAGAATCATAGAATGGCCTGGGTTGAAAAGGACAACAATGATCGTCTAGTTTCAACCCCCCCGCTATGCGCAGGGTTGCCAACCACTAGACCAGGCTGCCCAGAGCCACATCCAGCCTGGCCTTGAATGCCTCCAGGGATGGGGCATCCACAGCCTCCTTGGGCAACCTGTTCCAGTGCGTCACCACTCTTTGAGTGAAAAACTTCCTCCTAATATCTAACCTAAACCTCTGCTGTCTCAGTTTAAAACCACTCCCCCTTGTCCTATCACTATCCACCCTCGTAAACAGCTGTTCCCCTTCCTGTTTATATGCTCCCTTCAAGTACTGGAAGGCCACAATGAAGTCTCCCTGGAGCCTTCTCTTCTCCAAGCTGAACAATCCCAGTTCCCTCAACCTTTCCTCATAGGAGAGGTGCTCCAGCCCTCTGATCATCTTTGTGGCCCTCCTCTGGACCCGCTCCAAGGGCTCCACGTCTTATATATCAGTAAAAAACTGTGGGCACTGTGCATTGTCTAGACCTACATAATGATGGCAATATGACTGGTATGTAATCAAAATTCTTTAATTATCATGTGAGTGAAATAAATCCATTGAAAACACTTATTTTTGTAGCTGAACAGAAAATGCCTTCCTCTTCACAATGTCTTCAGTGGAAAGTTCAGGAGATGAGCAACCAGTGGGTATTGCTGGCCTTTCATGCTGCATCACTACAGAAAACTCAAGAACGAGACAAAAGATAAAGGGGTTGAGCACTGAAGAACAGGTTGGATTTAGTTCTGCAACATCTACTCGCCTACAGGAAAAGGCACTGTAGAAAGCAAAAAGCTGCACAGAGCCAACATTACTTTTATAGTGGGTTAATAATTCACATCCTTAAAACCACTTCTTGAGATATGCTAGTGAAAAAAAAGGTAGCTAGCAGATTTTATACCTAAGATAGGTAAAGCAGACCTTGACTTTGAGAGATAATGTCAATTTTACTGTCACTTTTTATGAAATGATTTTAAATTAGGTTCAGACAAGTATCTCTGAAACCCCCTGTCAAATATTTTGTTTCTTTATTATTATTGTTATTTTTATTATTTTGCAGCTCTATCTTTCAATTTTTCTTGTTTTTCCTTCCTTGTTATGGTGAAAATCTAAACAAATGAGAGGCCAAGCTGCCTACAGTCAAACTCAATGTACATTATTAATGTGATGAAAGATATAGTATGGATGAAAATAAGCACTGGAGAAGAGAAGGCTGGGGGGTGATCTCATTGCAGCCTTTCAGTACCTAAAGGGAGCCTATAAACAGGAGGGGAGTCAACTCTTTACAAGGGTAGATAACAGCAGGACAAGGGGAAATGGTTTTAAGCTGAGAGAGGGAAGATTTAGGTTGGATGTCAGGGGGAAGTTCTTTAGTATGAGAGTGGTGATGTGCTGGAACAGGCTGCCCAGAGAGGTTGTGGATGCCCCGTCCCTGGAGGTGTTCAAGACCAGGTTGGATGGGGCCCTGGGCAGCCTTGTCTAGTATTAAATGTGGAGCTTGGTGGCCCTGCATGCAGCAGGGGAATTGGAGCTTGATGATCCTCAAGGTCGCTTCCAACCCAAGCCATTCTATGATTCTATGACTCTACGAAGCATGGCTGCACTTCCTTCCCCAAACTTGAAAATTAGGTGTTTTCAACTGCATAGCATAAAAAAAAAAAAAGTGCATGCTTATAAACATATAAGAAGAACAAAACTAAAAGGATTGTGAAAAAAGATTGCCTTCTGTTCCAACTGGGTGCGTGAGTCATGCTGTCAGACAGTACAGAAAGGACACTGAGGTGCTGGAGCAGGTCCAAAGAAGTGCAACAAGGCTTGTGAAGGGCTTGGAAGGGCCCTATGAGGAGAGACTGAAGGAACTGGGGATGTTCAGTCTGGGGAAAAGGAGGTTGAGGGGAGACCTTATTGCTCTCTTCCAATGCCTGAAAGGTGCTTACAGCGAGAGCGAGGCTGATCTCTTCTCACTAATGACAGGTGACAGGATGAGGGGAAATGGCCTCAAGTTGCACCATGGTAAGTTGAGGTTGGATATCAGGAAAAACACCTTTATAGAAAGGGTTGTTAAGCACTGGAATAGGCTCCCCAGGGAGGTGGTTAAGTCACCATCCCTGGATGTGTTTAAAAACCGTTTGGATGTGGTGCTCAGGAACATGATTTAGCAGAGGGTTGTTAGGATAGTTTGGTTAGGTTGTGGTTGGACTCGATGATCTTTAAGGTCTTTTCCAACCTGAGCGATTCTATGATTAACTAGCATTATTAACTAGCAGTGGGATGTTTAAGGTTTTACAGTGCCCGGTATCATACTGAAGTGGGAGCTCCGCTATAAGCCTGATGCCTTTGCACTTTCTGGAACAGAACAACTTGAGGTGAACAAGCCTGTTACTAATGCATTGCTCAAAGGCAGTCTGAAAATACAATGGCTGCAACATGTGTTTTGGCAGCCTCTGAAGGGGTGCACTGAGAATCTTCCACTGCCAGAGGAAATGGCTACGCAGTTTTTTGGCCCGTGCTCTGTTTGGGGAATTAGCTACACAGACTCTTTTTTCTCATTCCAACATACACAGTCACACTTTCCGCTATGCGCAGGGTTGCCAACCACTAGACCAGGCTGCCCAGAGCCACATCCAGGTAGCTCTGGGAGATCCCCAAGGAGGAGATTACAGTTAACGATGTCAAAGAGGCTGCCCTGGCAGCCCAAGCATTACATTCAAGTTTTGATTCTTGCACACTGGAGAAGCCACAGGTTCTCTGCTGTTTGCAGAATCAGATGTTCAGAGGGTAGCAGAGATCCTCGCTGGCCAGTAGAGCTCTGCTAACACAGTGTGGTACTTGTGCCTGAGCAGCATGAAAGCTCTTGCAGCAATCTACATCTGGCAGCTTTCCTCTTCCAAAATGTGTGCCCTGCTTACTTTAATTAGTTAGAGAGGGTGTTCACTGGCAGGAATGAACTAAGTCAGAGCAATGGCTGTTGGTGGAATAGTTTCCTGCCTGTCTACATGCTCCTGAGTGAAAGCCAGCTTCTGCCAGGAGCTTCCCTTTGGTGCCTGACTGCAGAGTCTTGCCCTTGCTCCAAACTCAGGCATGTTCCCACCCTGTGGAGGCTCAGCACAGCTCTAGCTGAGTCTGGGTGCACCCAGATACAGGCACCACCCAGTTTCTGCAATGCATGGTAACTCTGGAAGACAGATTGGGAGTGCAACCACTCCACATGGGAGGGTGGACGTAGGCTATGGGGCATCACCGTTTCCTGGTGAAACAGCTTCTAGAAAGCTGGGAAGCAAGAGAAAAGGAAATATCACAAACATACCAGGAATCACTTGTGGCTGGCAAAGGCTTCCATCAGATACCAAGTCTGACTCAGGGAGGCGGTGGTCATACAACATCTTTGGCTTCAGCAGGCAGAAATGGAGCAAGAGCGCTCCAGCCATTCTTGAGAATACCTGCCATTGGCAGCAATATTACCAAAACAGAGCCTTCCAGCTGTGTGACTCTGAGTAAACCCTTTGGTCTAAGACACCCAGGCCTCTGGGCTGTGAGACAGCTCACAGGAAGGTGACCAGCAGAACTGTGAAATGGAGCCAAGGCGGTGCGAGGCTCCATTTTTCCATCTTGCAAAAATGAGAATCTTCTGCTCTATTGTCATGCATCTGCAGTACAGAAATTGTGTTATCCTTGTTGTAATTCCATGCACGCACTCTGCCTTGCTTATAAACTGAAATACAAGTTGAGATCCACCTGCTTAATATAATTCAGTGCTTGCAGTTTTGTGTCATTATAGCTGATTCATTTGATCAGTTGTATGAAAACTGTTTGTCATCTGCTACTTTACCTGACATGGAAGTTTGGGGGACATCTGCATAAAAAGCAATACAGATCTCTATGTTGTTTATCTCATAACACACAGGTTACCATGTGATTTATTTTATCTTCTTTGTACACAGCCTGCCTTACTCCCCCAGAGATTTCTCTGCAGCAGGAAAAATACAAAAAAAATGTAGTGCTCATCAAGACCTCCCATTTTTCTAAAATGTCATCATCCCATGACTTTTTTCATGCCAGCCTGGAGGAGGTTGAGCCCATGCAGCTCCCCATCGCGACCACACCCTCACTGACTGCATTTCTTGCAGTGCTGGCTGAGAATATGATCTATCCCCGCTTCTCCGCAAGCTTATTCTTTCCACCAGAGCTTATAGATGGATTCTGGCCTGAAAGCAATCTTTGGGCCAAAAATGTTGTTTATGAGAATCTGCTTTCAAAGTTGGGAGAGAGAGATTTCTTCCTTCCAGAAGGAATCAACAAAAAAAATTGTGCCCAGTACTGCCCCTGGGGAACACCTATGGAGACGACAAGATGTGCCCACATCTCTGGGAGCTGAAAGGCATTCCCAGGGCACAGTTTAAGGCTGGTCTTCAATAAAACAGGTTTTACTCACAGGAGATACAGCTTAGTAGTTAGAAGACACTAGTGTGGTCCAATTTGCCATTTCGTCTTTTTGCTGTAGAGACTTCACTTGGTTCCTGAGAAATATTTTCTTTTAAATTTATCTGATGATGTTTATTTCTGACTGCTAGGTCCTGGGTGCACATCTGCCCTCATCTTCTCTGGGCTTTGAGGAAAGCACATAAGTTTCTGATGGTACAGGGCAGCACCAGGCCTTCTGTGCCTGTGGTCTTCTGCTGCTGTGGTTTTCAATCAGCACTGTCAAACTGCATCACTAGTCCTTTCCTAAAATTGATAAAAAGAAACTGTGTGCAGCTGATGATTACATGGCAGTAGGCCATCTGCTCCAGCCCTTCTGCTCTGGCACGAACACCCAGAGCAGGGTGCCCAGAGCCACATCCAGGTAGCTCTGGGAGATCCCCAAGGAGGAGACTCCACAGCCTCTGGGCAGCCTGTGCCAGTGCTCTGTCACTGCACAGCACAGAAGGGCTCCTGGTATTCAGAGGGAACCTCCTGTACTCCAGATTGTGCCCATGGCCTCTGGTCCTGGCACCAGGCACCACTGACAGAGCCTGGATCCAGCCTCTTGGTACTCTCCCTTCAGGGAGACATTGGTGAGACCCTCCCGAGCTTCCTCTTCTCCAGCTGAGCACCCCCAGCTCTCTGAGTCTCTCCTCACAGGAGAGGTGCTCCACTATGTCCAAGTCTCTCTTGAACTGGGAGGCGCAGAACTGCACCCAGCACTCCAGGTGCAGCCTCACCAGTAATGAACAGAGAGGAAAGATCACCTCCCTTGACCCACTGCTGATACTTTGCCTAATGCAGCCCAGTCTGAATATTGCCATTATTTTCTCAGACACAACATCTGTTTCCATGCAAACAAGAAGAAAATTGGTGATTAATGCACAGCTCCACTCCTCGGCAGCTGGCCCCCAGATCCTCCTCCATGGTGTGAAATGTCTCGGTGGCAAACATAAGGTTCAGATTTTAAATGAGGAATTAATGAAAGTTCGCCTTTCCTTCTTGTTGTCCCTTTAAATTTAGTTTCCATGGAAACGGGTCTGGAGAGGCTGCCTGGAGGGAGCAACCAAGAAGATATCCCGGCCTTGCTGCTTTCTGTGCTGGTTTACCAGCTGAGCCACTGCAATTGCCAGGCTCTCACAGACATGTTCACTATTGTTTTTTGTGCTGGAATAAGACCGAAGATTCCCCATGGAGAAACTTCTGCAGCAAGTCATGAGCCCGTTCCTCCTGTTGCCTTGACATGGCCCTGTGCCACTTGTAAACCGCACTCCCCTCTGTTAATTGCTGGTCCTAGGGTGGTGATGAGACGCACATGAAACTACCAGTCATGACACTGTGCTGTTGATGTCACTCATGCCAGAAAAATTCACTCCACTTCTCTTTTTTGTTTTTGTTTCAGAGAGGTGGTAGGTGTGATCAGAGCATGCAAACAGAGCTGAAAGCTGAGGAGATAACTTTGTTGCTAATTTGCTTTTGTCCAGGGAAAACGGTGTTGGAGAGGACCTCACTCCTGCCAGAGCCACCCCTGGGTATTTTACAGCAGGGCAAGGAGTGGGACATGCACTGATGAGTGGCCTGAGAGGATTTGGCTGCAGGTGTGGGCGCAGTGTTTCACAGAGTTACACCGGCAGACAGTGAGGTTGTGGGCTGCACCTCTGCCTTTGTGGATACTGAGCCAGGCCTCTGGGTCTCCATCAGAGAGATTTCACTGGGTCATTCTCAAAGAGCCTCGGGGAACAAACTGTCCTATGTACTGCACAGAGAAGCAGTGAAACAGGACCGAAAAGCAAACTGGCAAGTGATGCCGTTCATCAGTGTAGATGCACTCTTTATCCAGGAGAGTATTTAAGTCCAGTACCCCTTCTCAAAGCAGAATTAACTGCACAAAAGCCAGAAATTGTTAGTTTAAGACTCCACCCCCTCTTTGTGCAACCTTCTTACTTGAAGCAAGAGCCTTTTTTAGAAAGCTAAGCACAATTATTCACTTTTTATCCATGGGGGACATGTGGAACAAATCTCCCTCTTCCCTTGTACATTCATACATGTGAAGGAAATTAACATATTCCTCACCCCCGTCTCCCCCACTACCCTTGGCTGTGGTGCCCTGTGATGAAGCATTCATTGCCCTATGAAGAGAGACTGAAGGAACTGGGGATGTTCAGTCTGGGGAAAAGGAGGCTGAGAGACCTTAATGCTCTCTTCCAATGCCTGAAAAGTGCTTACAGCGAGAGCTGGGTTGGTCACTTCTCACTGGTGACAGGTGATAGGACGAGGGGAAATGGCCTCAAGTTGTGCCAGGTTAAGTTTAGGTTGGATATCAGGAAACACTTCTTTACAGAAAGGGTTGTTAAGCACTGGAATAGGCTCCCCAGGGAGGTGGTTGAGTCACCATCCCTGGATGTGTTTAAAAACCGTTTGGATGTGGTGCTCAGGGACATGATTAAGCGGAAGGTTGTTAGAGTTAGGGTAGTGTGGTTAGGTTGTGGTTGGACTCGATGATCTTTAAGGTCTTTTCCAACCTGAGTGATTCTATGATTCTATTCTATGATTCAGTTTCACACCCAGCTGAGCCTCTGTCCCATGCTTCCCACTGTGCCCTCTCTCTTCTGTTCCCTTCACACTGCCTGGGCTGCAAACCCTGCTGCTGTGTACCAGCACACACGTATCTGATAACGATCTGCTGATAACAGATTGAAGGAAATGAAGTCAACATTACGCAATTTTTTCTTTAATAACCCATCTCATCCACTTCACTTTCCCTCTGGGATCCTTCATGCAACTCATCCCATTGTTTCTTCCAGCATTTCCTCCAGAACCCGAAGCTATGTGGGTAGATCGCTAACTCCCACGTTCCCTCCCCTCCCAGCTCTCGACGTAAAACAACGCACCCTGCCCGCCATTTTGCGTGCCCATCACACGCCGGGGCGGGGTCTCGAACCCGCGGCCGCTCCCCCATTCCTCTCCGCCCTTCGCGGGCGGAGTAACTTGTCCGTCGCGGGCCACCGTCTGCCGGCTGTGCGCTGCCGTGCGGGTCCGGGCGGGTACAGCGGGAGCAGGAGGAGCCGTCCTGCTCGTGGGGATAGTCCGGCCCGGCTGCCGTGCCGTCATGAGCGAGAAGGGCGAGTTGGACCTCACTGGGGCCAAGCAGAACACGGGCATGTGGCTGGTGAAGGTGAGTGGCCGCCGGGCCCTTGCTGCGCTGAGCCGGGCCGCGTTCGGCGCCGTGGGCTCGGCAGGGCCTTGTGCGGCCGCGTCCTGAGGTGCTGCCGGTAAGCGCGGCGGGACCGGGGCGTGCGGAGCGAGGGGAATGAGGACGCTTACGTATCTCCCAAACTCGGGAACTTTGTGGGCTTCTGGGTTCATCTCACAGTTAGAGGAGCAGCAAGCAGGAATAACGCCCGTGACACTCACCTTTGCGCTGGATGTACGAGGGTAATGTGGAGGTGCACAGAAGTTGCAGAATCACAGAACGGCTTGGGTTGGAAGGGACATTAAAGCCCAGCCAGCTCCAACCCCCTGCCATGGGCAGTGCCACCCGGCAGCTCAGGCTGCCCGGGACCCCATCCAACCTAGCCTTGAGTGCCTCCACGGGTGGGGAGGATACCACTTTCTTCCTCTTCGTCTTTCAGGGACAGAAGGAACAGGCCTGGTGCATTAGTGCGATGAGAGATGTAAGGACAGAGCAGTTCCCAAGCGCTGGTTCTGAGTGGTGAGAGGCGTAGCATGTACTTGAGCCGCCACCATGCCCACTAACCATGTCCTTCAGTGCCACATCTACACATTCCTCAAACACCTCCAGGAGTGGTGACTCCACTTTCCTAGGCAGCCAGTTCTAATGCCTTACTGCTGTTTCTGAGAAGAAATTTTCCTAATATCCAACCTGAACCTCCTGTAGATCAAATTAGGGCCATCTCCTCTCATCCTATCTCTGTTACCTGGGAGAAGAGGCCGAACTCCACCTTGCTACAATCTCCTTTCAGGAAGTTGTAGACACTGCTTATCCAGGGCGTTAGAAATCAAAGGTGACAGCAGAAAGCTGCAGAAGTATATGATGATACTGAGAGACAGGAAGGTGAAATGACAAATGAAAATCGGAGATGAGAAATGTAAGCTGATGTGCATAAGCTATGCTAATTATTCTTACACAGTGGTTGGATCTCTCCTGCATGTTGCCCTTGAGTCAGAAGATCGTGATTTTACAGTAGGTGTGGATAGCTCTGTGAAAATGCCACATCAGTAACAGCCAAATAAGCAGATTCAATGTTAGGCATGATTAGAAATGACACAGAGAACAGAAGATGAAATATCATGCCACTGTATTGCCTGTACCTAGCCTTATACTCCCTGCATTGAGAAGGACATAGCAGGCCTAGAAATAGGTCAGAGAAAAGCTTCAGGAGTTACCAGGGGAATGAGGAATGATATTTGTGGGGGGGAATCTCCTCAATATGCTGTTACCGTTCAGGCTGAGAAGATGATTGATTTGTCAGTCTTACAGATGTCTAAGAGTAATAAGTAGCATTGCAAGTGACTAGGGAAAAAAGTGAACAGGAGAAGGTGAACAGGCTAGAGTCAGCTCTAATGCAGTAATGAGGGGTGTGACAAATTAATTCATCTGGCGGGCATTCAGAGCAGGCAAAGTAGGTACTGCGTTGCACAATGTGTATTTAAGTTCTGGAACTTCTTGAAGTAGGAAGATGTGACTATCAAACCTTTGCAGAAACTGAAAAATTCATTAGACAGATGGGTGCAAGAATACTGTATTGAGATACTAAACAGGAAGATGCTTTCAAGACCACTGAGTAAAAAATCACAGAAATTAGAAGAGCGTGCTGTGGAAATATCTGTTCTTCTGATGTTTTCTGCTCATCCATATGTGCCTGCAGTTAGCTGCAGCTGGGGAAAGGATACTGAACTCAATTGTCGTAGAATCATAGAATGGCCTGGGTTGAAAAGGACCACAATGATCATCTAGTTTCAACCCCCCTGCTATGTGCAGGGTCGCCAACCACTAGACCAGGTTGCCCAGAGCCACATCCAGCCTGGCCTTGAATGCCTCCAGGGATGGGGCATCCACAACCTCCTTGGGCAACCTGTTCCAGTGCGTCACCACCCTCTGTGTGAAAAACTTCCTGTCCTTTAGTCTGATACAATTTAGTGGTTCTTGAAGCAAGACAGGAATGTTCAGGCACATCGGTGCTTGCAGCTGACACTGCTCTTACAGCACATGGTGCTGCCTGCTTTAATGAGAAAACTGAATTAAAGGAACAGCTAAATACGGTTCTTGCAAGTATGTATTCATGCACATGGTCTGAATTAATAATTTGGCTGTCATCTTGGATAATTAAAAAAAATATTTCAAAATTGCTAACATTGGTAAACCATAGCAAGATGTAAAAGCTACAAAGGGAAGTAATATATAGAGCAAAGTGAAGTCCATTTAGTATTAGGCATTAACTTTCGGCTGAACGTGAGCTGACAGTGTGCCCAGGTGGCCAAAGAGGGCCACTGGCATCCTGGCCTGCATTAGAAATAATGTGGCCAGCAGGAGCAGGGAGGTAATCATCCCCCTGTACTCAGCACTGGTGAGGCCGCACCTCGAGCACTGTGTTCAGTTTTGGGCCCCTCACTACAAGAAAAACATTGAGGCCCTGGAGCGTGTCCAGAGAAGGGCAACAAAACTGGTGTGGGGTCTGTAGCACATGTCTTATGAGGAGCTGCTGAGGGAGCTGGGATTGTTTAGTCTGGAGAAGAGGAGGCTCAGGGTAGACCTCATTGCACTCTACAACTTCCTGAAGGGAGGTTGTGATGAGGAGGGGTTTGGCCTCTTCTCCCAGGCATCAAACAGGACCCGAGGAAATGGCCACAAGTTGTACCAGAGGAGGTTTAGGTTAGACATAAGGAAAAACTTTTTCTCTCAGAGAGTGGTCAGGCACTGGAATGGCTGCCCAGGGAGGTGGTGGAGTCGCCGTCCCTGGCAGTGTTCAAGAGGCGTCTGGATGAGGAGCTACGAGATCTGGTTTAGTGCCTGTGGTAGCAACGGTAATGGGAGGATGGTTGGACTAGGTGATCTTGCAGGTCCTTTCCAGCCTTGTGATTCTATGATTCTATGATTCGAGTTCTTAATTTATTTTTCTGTCTGTCTTTTTGTTGTTTTGTTTTTAATTTGCTGCATTGGTTTATATTTAAAAAGATGATAATTTTGAACATGCAAAAGATGAAATAATATAAAAGAAAACAGAAACATAGAAGCTGAGCTCAGTCTTACTTGATTTCTGATGTACGTACAGCTTACAGATTGCTGTGTATGTAAAGAGCTACGTACACACAGAGGAAATGGCCAGTGGTTTACTAGAGGTGGGGGCTGCCTGTGTGTTTTGCTGTAAGGGTAGCTGGGAGATGCATGGAGCCGGGCCCTTGTGCTGGAGCCCCGATGTCCTTGTGATGTGAACAGCAAGAACAGAACAGCTGTATTAAGAGGTCTTGAAGTGATGGTTTTTTGTACCTCTGATTTCATCTCCTTATTCGCTTGTATGCTTTTTGGAGAAATGAGTGTTTGTACCTGTGAGCCCCAGAATACAGGCCGCTTGTCTCAAGAACTGGAAGTAATCTTTCAGAAGGACGGTTCTGTCCGCAATTCAGTCTTTCTGTGAGAGTGCATTTTTTCAAAATCCTGGTTAGGATTCTTTGAAAACTCTTGTTGTTCTGGACAAGCTCTTGCTTTCTGCACATTACTTTGAGGTTTTATACGTTGTTCTTACTACGTTTTCTGTATGTTAAAGATTCTGACAGTGGACTAGCTTCTCTAAGTTCAACTTCTAGCATGATAAGATTAAAAGGAACTTTCCTGTTAAGCTTTCTCCACCTAAGTAAGACATTAGTTGCCTTTCCTGTGATTGCTTATGCCATTAGCATGGAGCTAGAGCTTGTGGTTTTGAGCGTACCATCTAATTTTAACTGAAGTAACCACGTACAGATAGAAGGAATCCTTTGATCGTTGTTCTTCATTACCCTTTTTCCTCTTTCTCACACAGCAGCCATTGATTCAGATAGGCTGGCAGAAAGATGATTAATTGCATCCTTTGAGACTGTGCAACTGAAAGGGATATGATTGATCTGCAGCTTCCCAGTCCGAATAAATTCCCTGTCTGATCATATTATATAGCATGTCAGCGATTTTAATGGCATCAGAGTCCTTCAGTCCTTTTCCACTTATACTGAATGTGTGTCTACTCATTACCTGGCAGTAGAAATTAGCTACTGATAAGGTGTGAGCACGTCATAATATTTCCATTGAGTCAGCCAGAGCACATGTCAAAGCATTTATCGTGTTGTTAGAAAGAAAATGAGGTCTGATGTGGCGTGAAATCTGTTGTAGAAAGTTACCACTTCAAAAACTGAATAAAATATATCTTAATAGGTTGTGTTCATTCATTGCTTTGTCGTGTGCTTGTGACATGTTTGACCCAGTGCTAGCAGCTTATGGCACCTGGACTGATGCTGAGTTTGGTTGAGAAGTTGGAGGACATCTATTCTGCAGCTGTCAAGGTGTAGTGAGGCTAAAGGAAAGAGCTAAGCACCAGTACAAAGATGTTTTCTGTGCTTGTTTGTTTTGTTAAGGAAGAACAGCTAAATGGAAGGTTATTATTAAATTAATTTGAGCTTTAGAACTTTGCAGGTTACTGTTTGTCAGAATAGACAAACTGGAATAGAATCATAGAATCATAGAATGGTTTGGGTTGGAAGGGACCTTTAAGATCATCTGGTTCCAACCTCCTGCTATAGGCAGGGACACCTCCCTCTAGACCAGGTTGCTCAAAGCCCCATCCAGCCTGGCCTTGAATGCTTCTTGGGAGGGAGCATCCGCAGCCTCACTGGGCAACCTGTTCCAGTGCCTCACCACCCTCACAGGAAAGAATTTCTTCCTAATATCTAGTTTAAATCTACCCTCTTCCAGTTTAAAGCCATTTCCTCTCATCCTGTTGCTCCATGCCCTTACAAGAAGTTCCTCCCCAGCTTTCCTGTAGGCCTCTTTCAAGTACTAAAAGCTGCTATAAGGTCCCCCCCCAGAGCCTTCTCTTCTCCAGGCTGAAGAGCCCCAGCTCTCTCAGCCTGTCCTTGTAGGGTAGGTGCTTCAGCCCTCTGATCATCTTTGTGGCCCTCCTCTGGACCTGCTCCAACAGTTCCATGCCCTTCTTGTATTTGGGGCCCCAGAACTGGACGCAGTACTCCAGGTAGGGTCTCATGAGAGCAGAGTAGAGGGGCAGAATCACCTCCCTTGACCTGCTGGTCACACTTCTCTTGATGCTACCCAGGATACGGTTGGCCTTCTGGGCTGCGAGCGCAAACTGCTGGCTCGTGTTGAATCTTTCATCAGCCAACACTCCCAAATCCTTCTCTAGCCCAGCTTCCTCAGCTCTGGAGTAAAACTTGGCTTACTTTTATTCTCTGCAGGACAAAATCAGAGTACAAAGTGCCAATTCGCTGCTTGCAACTAAATACCACAGATAGAATGTGGTACTTTTCTCAGTGTCTGCATCTCACAGCGTTTCCCTACATGGGCACAGATATTTTCAGTAGCTGTGGAGTGTGTCAGCTGGAATTAACTTTACTGTGCCAATAATGTGAACTAAAGCATTCCTGCAAAAATAAAGAATATAGATTGGTCCAGATTTGTCATAAGTACGTAAAGAAGAAAGGTATAGAATTCCCTTATCGAACTTTACTTCTTTAATGCGTGCTGCTGGTGCAGTACAATGATTTTTCCTGTGACAGTTCAGCAAGACTGCTTCAGGCTTCTGAGATAACGTTCTTGCAGTGACTGCTACATCTGTATTAGAGAGGAAGAGTTCGTAGGAAGTAGGAACTTCAGTTAGACTGCTTTCAGCCATTTCCCTTTGAAAACAATCTATAATTCCCATATCAAGAAAGACAGAGAGCTGTTGGAGAGGAGGGCCACAAAGATGATCAGGGGGCTGGAGCACCTCCCTTATGAAGACAGGCTGAGGGAGCTGGGCTTGCTCAGCCTGGAGAAAAGAAGGCTGCGGGGTGACCTCATTGCAGGCTTTCAGTACCTAAAGGGAGCCTATAATCAGGAGGGGAGTCAACTCTTTGAAAGGGTAGATAACAGCAGGACAAGGGGATATGGTTTTAAGTTGAGGGAGGGAAGATTTAGGTTGGATGTCACGGGGAAGTTCTTTACTCTGAGATTGGTGAGGTGCTGGAACAGGCTGCCCAGAGAGGCTGTAGATGCCCCATCCCTGGAGGTGTTCAAGGCCAGGTTTGATGGGCCCCTGGGCAGCCTTGTCTAGTATTAAATGGGGAGGTTGGTGGCCCTGCCTGGCAGGGGGGTTGGAGATTCATGATCCTTGAGGTGCCTTCCAACCCGGGCCATTCTGTGATTCTGTTATATCACTTGAACCATCTTACAGATAGTTGCAAATTGTTGGGTATGAGATCGTCCTCACTGCCACAGGTGTGTGTTCCATCTTTGGATGTGTTACTTCTATATCTAATAGCTTGTGTGTGTAGGGGTGAATCACTCCACCTCACGTTTATTGTACTGACATGTTATGTTCAGTCTGTATTAAAAGCCATCATTGGAAAGACAGCCATAATTGCTGAACAGTGGGGAAAAAAACCTACGTGATCTGCAAAACATTGCACTGCTCTAATAATGGTTTGGCTGACTTGTGGCAAGGAAAGGTAGGCATGGGCTGGGGGAATAGTGCTGTTCCCATTGCCCTGGGGCTGAACTCAGCAGTGCTGCTCTCTGGGACAAGGCTGTGGCCCTTTCTGAAGTCCTCTGGAAATATGCCCTCATAGCACCACTGTTTTAGAGCTGTTTGCCAGCTAAACAGAGAGAGCACAGGCTATTGACACAAGCACTTAACATTTTGATTTCACAGAAAAAAATGTGACTCATCTTCTTTAAGCTTGTCTGGTGTTTAAGAAGAACCTGGGTAACCCTGCTGAGTGCTGGACACATTCTCCTGGCCTTGTTATCTCCAGAAAAATGAAGTGCTGTTGCAGATGCACCTGTCCTCCAGGGTGTGTTTGGAAGCCTGAAGTGTGTGTGTGCGGCATGGCAGCTGCAGCCAGGCGTGAGGCTGGCCGTGGAAGTGCTGGGTGTTGAAGCCAGGGTTACCTGGCAGCAATGAGCTGGTCTGTTATGGCCAGAGAGCAGAGGGGCAGGTCATGATTTCAGCTCATGCTATGTTAGTAGGAAAAGAAGAGAGCCACCTTTCAGCTTGTTGGTTTACTGCTTGTGCTGTGAGGCACCTTTACGGCCTGTCCAAGAGTCAAGATAGTTCAAAGCTAATCCCTCCTCTGGGACGAGCATGCTCTATACTGGCCTTATTTTAATGCTTTCTTATTCTTTTTTTCCTCTGCCAGTGGAATAAATTGTCTACTGTGTGCACTTCAAACTATGTTCTGGTCAGTGTGAAAGCATTTAAAGTATGTTCACGTACACAATTTATACAGAAGTTTAAAATCTGCTTTTCTTGAAATCTGTTGTCTTTTAGGTGCCCAAATACTTGTCTCAGCAGTGGAGTAAAGCCTCAGGAAGAGGTGAAGTGGGAAAACTGAGGATTGCCAAGTAAGCCTTTACAGTACCTTCACTGTTTACAGTACTTAGCCTATTTGCATTGTACATAGAAGGAGTTACCTGCAGTAAAATAGATAATGTTGCACCTCTGATATTACATAACTTTGTTTTTCACAAACACTATGTGCATATTTCTCTATAAACTAAAAAAACACTTGTATATTGATTATACATAAATACATGAAATTATACTGGGGAGTGGCTGTAACCCATAATGTGGTGTTTGATTTCTTAAACCCAAGAAATATGCACATCTAACTGGAAAATCTCCTTTAACTTATTAATGTGCTATTTTGCTGCTTCTGTTCTCACCTGCTGAATTTTCCCATTTATTTTTGGGCGTCAGCATCCAAAAACAATTGGGCAGCTCAGGAATCAAAATGAGTAACAAAGCTAGAGTCTGAATTTGCTTTTTCATCAGGGAAGCAAAGCTTGTGGAAGTAGATTATGGAAACTAAAACATGAAATATTTTCTTTTGCAGAAATCAAGGAAGAACAGAAGTAAGTAACTATTAAATCCAAAGGCTCTGGATGTGTTATATTTTGAATTCTAAAAATTGCTTGACTTGATGTTTTCTAATACCATATTTTTCATTAAACCTGTAATAAAGCATTGCATCACACAGCTGAGAGTAGAGAATTCTATTGGTATCTCTGCCCGTATGTTTACTGTGGGATTTCCCTTTCAGGGGAGAGTCAGGTTGGGTATTAGGAAAAGGTTCTTCACTGGAGGGTGATGGGCATGCAACAGGCTGCCCAGGGCAGTGGTCATGATGCTGAGCTGCCAGAGTTCAAGAAACATTTGGACAGTGCTCTCTGACATAGGGTTTGATTTTGAACAGTCCTCAGTGGAGCCAGGAGTTGGGCTCACACTGATCCATGTTGGGTCCCTTCCAGCCCGAGATATTTTATGATCCTATGACTGTCATAACATCTCTTAATTCCTGAAGTTTGCTTAGAATCATAGAACTGGAAGAAGCTCTGGCTCAACCTATATGACAGGGAAGCAAGCTGTGTTCACCATTTGAGAACCTGTCCAATTTATAGAATAAGTGGAGAGACTACTGGAGGTCTGCATGTTTTGCTGGACTTCTCTAGGCTGGAATATGGGCCGTGCTTCCTGATTTTTGTGAGCCCCATGCCGAAGCCTTGATGTTGATGAGAGTCACAAAGTGCATAGAGCCCAGCAGTGAGGAACCCCTTCAAAACAGCTGGCTTTGCAGGGACACTGGAGCTGTGTGGCAAAGTGAGGCTGAGCAGGATGTGCAGGAAAAGTATATAATGCTGGTCACAACAGTCCTTTGTCAGGTTTCTTGCCATGTCCCACAGCTAGGGATTCTGCTTACCCAATCACTCCAGTACCTCCTCAGGATCTTATTTGGGCACGTGATGTAAATACAACAAAGGAGCTGTATTTGAACTTCTAACCTACGTGCAGCTCAGAGTTCCCAGGCTAATAACACTTGCTGTGTACATTAGCACTTTCTTGGGGAATAAACTGGCTGTGTGAATCATCTTAAAACGCTCATACTAAATGATGTCTGAAAAGCTGTTTGCCTTAGATTTTAATAAGTAAAATTAAAACATTCTTTGACTGAAAGAAGTCATAAAAAGGTATTAAAAGATGAGTAAATTTTATTAAATACACGAAAACTTGGAATACCTTATTTCAACAAGAGATTCATGTATTAAGAGTCTTGTCCTGCTCTTTATGTTTTCGAAATAGAAATGTTCTATACTACTTGTCTTTTCTCTCTTTGTATCTCCCTATAGCTCTTGAAACTGTGCAATTGAGTCTCTTTAGTAACACTTTGATAATTGTGACTGTTAGGTGTCATTTACTCTGAATGAAGAGCTTGCAAGCATCAGTGATATTGGAGGAAAACCTGCTTCTGTCAGCGCACCAAGGGAGCATCCATTTCTTTTGCAAAGTGTGGGAGGACAGACCTTGACAGTGTTCACAGAAAGTTCGACAGGTAAATTAGAATTACTGTTATTTGTTATAGTTCTAGTATGCATTATTTCAATGGACTGGATGCTGTGAAGGCCAGAAGACTGAGAAGTAAGCTCTAAGCTTTATTTTGTGGTTTTCTGCTTACGTATCATCGTTGTTGTTGTTTTTGTGTTATCTTGTACGTTTCAACTGTGGGTCTGCTAAAATGAACAAAGAGCACACAGTGCAATATACTGTCATTCTCTTTTAGGCTTTTAATTGGAAAAGTGCTTTGGTGTTCCCATGTGCTTTTGGGAAGACCAAGGTCTCAACTGTGAATTTAGTTTCATAAATAATGATGAGTGCTCCTCAGTCCAGTTGAACAGGTTCATTTTAGCAATAAATACATCTGTTTACTACATTTTCTGCAAATAGATCCGTTTTTTAAGTGTATTAAAGCTTGACGAGGTCATAATACTGAACACTGCAGCAGTAAAGTTGTCTTTGTTTTTCTTGCTGGATACCAGCTGCCTGGCCTGCCTTAAGTACAGCTCATGAGCTATCTATGTAAGTGATTTGGATGTTCAAGGTAATATGTCCTAAATTGCATGTTAGGTTGAAGCTACATGGTAGTGTTATAGTGTAGGTTATGCTCAGCAGGCTGCCTTGCTTATAAGTCTCATGTGCTGTAAGGTTTTCCACTGAAGTTACATAGTCATATTTTGGGTGTTGGAGAAAGGAGGAGTAAGATGTCTGCAGATCTTATCTCTCCGTCTGCAGAAGATAGCTCAATTTTAGACACTTAAGCTTTGGTTTCCCTGGGAGGCAAACAATAATTTTGGGTACCTCTGCCTTCTTTGGGGCAGCAAACTGTTAAGTGTGATTTGTTTCTGATGTTCTTGTGTTCATAGCTAAGTGCTCTGATGGCAGTGTGATTATATCAAAGAAATAAGGGAGAGTGAACTCAAGGGACAGAGTCAGAATACTCAGTAAGTTTGACCACCTTTCTTTTAAAATCTATTTTAGAGATTTCATGGCCAAACATAGAGATATTAAGGTATAAATATATACATGTCTGTCACTGTTGTGCTCAAAATACAAGCTCTTGTGCTACCACTCAGGCACTTTTCAGTTGCTGTCCCTTTCTCTGAAGCTAATTAAATCTTTTAATAGTTTTTTCACTTGAAAAACTATTGTATTTTTATGTATGTAAGATGCAACACAATAAAAGTGCTGAGTTTTATAATCTGTAGGCTATAGATATGGAAAGAGAGAGGGAGTTTTCAAGGACCTTGTAGGCATTTTAGTAGTGCTTCATCCTTTTATGTTTCGCTGTGCCCTGACCTCAGAATGCTTGCAAAAAGAGAGAGATTCCAGGTGTAAAGATGTGTTTAGAATACGCGTTTTGAAATTTCTGCGTTTGCTATCTTGAGATTTTACTTTCCAAGAGGCTTCTCCACAAAAAAAAATATTTCTTTCACGGTAACTTGAGCATTGCTCTGACTGCAGCTTAATATGCAGTGTTTGTTATTAGAATGACAGTTATTAGAATGTGGTACCTAGAAGATGCTCATTTATTTCAGAGAGCTGAAGCACCTCCCCTACAAGGGCAGGCTGAGAGAGCTGGAGAAGGGAAGGCTGCGAGGAGACCTCATTGCAGCCTTCCAGTATTTAAAAGGGGATTATAAACGAGAGGGGAATCAACTTTTTACAAGGGCAGACAACTGATAGGACAAAGGGGAATGGTTTTAAGCTCAAATGGAGAAGGCTTAGATTAGATGTCAGGGGGAAGCTCTTTACTACGAGAGTGGTGAGGTGCTGGAACAAGCTGCCCAGAGAGGTTGTGGATGCTCCGTCCTTGGAGGTGTTCAAGACCAGGTTGGATGGGGCCCTGGGCAGCCTGGTCTAGTGCCAGATCTGGAGGTTGGCTGCCCTGCCTGTGGCAGGGGGGTTGGAACTTGATGATCCTTGGAGTCCTTTCCAACCCAAAGCATTCTGTGATTCTGTGATTTCCATTTTGCCAGCTGTAATACAAAGCCCTGAAACCTTTAGTTATTAAGATACCGTCCTGCTTTTATTTAATCGATTAAAAAGTTAGCATTTCTTAGCAACTACGAAGTGTTATTCAAGGACCATAAATCTATTAAGTTATAATATTAATTAGGAGCAAAGAGCATTTATTGGAATGGCAAATGTTTGGATCGAAGCACTGAATAAGCATAGAACCTGTCAACACTGTTTTTGCTTGGGTATAGCAATCAGTGCAAGATATCTAAACAGTTTTACTGTTGTGTTAAAGCTGGTATTGGCAATACAATCAAAAAGAATTGTCAGTGTACTTTTTTGTTTGACTTTTTTGATTGTTTTAAACAAATATATATGACATATATCCAAAATTCCATCCTGGTTGCTTACTAACACCAAGTTCCTGCACCCACTCTTGTGTTGGAATGTGTATTTCCAATATGTTTTGAGCTCCATGGACAATTTCAGTACTGTGAAAACTTAAGTGTCTGAAGAGTGTATCCTAACCAAATGAGATGCTGTTGCCCTATCTGAGTCCAAATGGAAAAGGTCCCTTAATGTTGCGTCAGCCATGGAAAAAGGCTCCGGTAAAAGCTTACAACTCTTTAAACATCAGTCAATCCATGGTAAGAAGCAGTTGGAGGAAATTGAAATGCATGAATTCTTATGCTCACAGACCAATGTTTGTTTTCAAATTATAATTAACATATTTTGTGCAAAGCGTTGGTGATCTTTCTGCTTTATCTTCTGCAAAGTACACTATATTTCAGATTTGATATGTTAATTTGAAACATGGTCCAATGATTAAGCTGGTGTAGAACTGCTACACCAGTGGCATTTCTAATGTTGCATCTGTAAGGATATATCTCAGGAATAATGTGAAGTAAATATGGACCAAAAAGTGCTTTGTGCGCTGTTGCTCTCATTCAGTACCTTTCCTGAGGACTGAACTTAATCTAAAACAGAGAAAATTGGATATAACAATTGGATTTCCTTTATAAATAGAATGTTTAAAAACTCTAGGATCTTTTATGTCTGCTATCCTCTAATCCTGTGATCCCCATTATGTTGTGACCATCTTCACCAAAGAGTGGTTGGTCACTGGCACAGGCTCCCCAAGGCAGTGGTCACGGCCCCAAGATGCCCCAGTTAAGGAAGCATTTGGATAACGCTTCAGGCCTGTGGTTTGGATTTTGGGTGGTCCTGTGTGGAGCCAGGGGTTGGTCTCAATCTTTGTGGGTCCCTTCCAACTCAGGGTATTCTCTGGTCTTTTTGATTCAGAAAATGAATGAGGGTTGACAAAGCTGCATCTGAAATCTTTTGTAATCAGAGAAGATGCTGTAGGGAGTTTACCCATCTGGCCAATTCAGCACTTCACATTGATACTTCAGATCACTTAAAGCAAGCAAAAGAGATCAAACTTGACAAGTAATTTAGTATTTTCTGCATGATGTAGTTTCTAGACTGCTGAATGGATTTCCTTTGTGTTTTGTTTTGTCTTAACCACACCTGATTCTGATAACTTGTGATTGGAAGGAATCTTTTAGTTCATGCACTGTGAATCTCTGCATCTCTGGTTGTCCCATGTTAGTTAATGGACAAAAATAGGTTCTTTTGACATTCCGTTTGTTATGTCCAGAGTCTAATGAAATGCAGTTTCTTGATCTTCTACTGCATGTACTAGATCTGAGCTAATACTTCACTGATGACTGCAGAGGGATCCAGAGCACAGTTGTCTCTTGCTGTCTAGGCTGATTTCAGTATTATTTTAGCATTAAATATGAACTACATTCTGTTCCATAAACATCACCATATGTACATCAACAGTTGCTATGCAACAATGCTATTTGTGCTTCCAGTCATTTTATCTTATCTTTGTCATCAGCTATCACAGTTGTAATTTTTTTGAGCGGGAGGAGAGGATTTTGCATATATTTCAATGTGCTGTATTGAACAAAATGAATTTTTCTTATGTGTGTATAGCTAAGAATTATCTAAGGGCAAATCTTAGACTTGGTATGGGGTATATTGGATTAAAAGCATCCTTCCAAGCTTCCTAGTGGCATAAGGAAGTGGTATAATTTGACAGCTTCTGTCTTGATTGAAGAAATGAGAACATGCTTTTGTTAAATATTTAACATTAAACTTTTCTGATTGTGATTATAAAGGAATTCCCTGAACTGCTTTAATTTCCTCTTGCTTAATTTTTCTGCCAGTAGGTAGTTAAGACTTGCTGGCACTTAATATAAATAAAAAATGCAGCTATGTTATAGATGATGAGAAAAGTTTCTTACTGAGCTGGTTATTGGAAAAATTTACTACTAATGTGACTTGGAAAAACACAGAGCTTGGCAGACAATTGCATCCCTAACTGTAAAGGACTGATGGACAGATAGAAAGATTTTATCCCATAAGGTAAAATATAGCATAAGATATTTCTGTGAAGTTGGGTGCAAGTACTCTTTTTCTTTGCATATTTATTCACAATCACCTCTTCATAAGTGGGATTTCCTTCATGTTTCATTTAGTGACGTTTAATTCCCTCATTCTTGCCCCATCTTACTGATGTTTGAGTAAAATGTGCTTAGAGAATTGTGTTGGCAGAATGACTACCGAACCTTTGCTTCCTTCTGAGAAGCATCCATGCATGGATTGTTTCACCATTCTGTAGTTCACAGAAGAAGCTCTTAACATGACATTCTTGCCTGGTCTTCTGCATTTTCTTTCAGAATCTCATTTCATGAAGTGCAACTTTTTTGTTTTATAGTCCCATTCAGTAATACCAGTAACTCTGCCTATGTACCAACTCCTCCGTTTCCACTGCCCTCCAATATTCGTCCCTTGTCTGTTTTACTTAAACACAACTTCTAATGTGAATGTCCCTTTTTTATGCTGGTACAAGAATCATGCCTACTGTATAACTTACAATGTGTCTGATTGTATTCCAGTGAAAATGATTGTTCAGAGCTTGAATTTTGAAATAGCAGCTATATCCAGCCATTTGAAGAAATCTGAAGGGAAGAAATGACTAATAAGGAGCATCTTTCCAAGATATTTTCTTTCAATAAAGAAAGCAGTTACTTCTATAATTACGTTTAATTGTTTCCACAGCACTCCGAATCTTGATGTCTTGGGATACAACTTCCAGTCTTATTAGATACGCGTTTGATATCTCAAATTTCTCATCAAACTGTTATTTGGAAAATAAATGTCCCCATTGTTTTGCATTTTAGCTCTGCCTGGTCAGGAGTTTTGGTGTATGCCTGTGTGCTTCAGCATATTTTTCCAGTTGCATCTATTTCTTTGAGCTGTCACTTAACATTCCGGTATCCAAAATGCTTTGCGGTCTTAATTAATACTTCCATGTTCCTTTATTTATTTCAGTCTCTTATAGACTTGGCTTTAGAGTATTCAGGTAACAACAGGAGAGGAGAGCCTATTGACACCCTTATGATCAAAGGGTCTCTGGCACTTATGCAAATTTCCAAATATTTGTAAGGATCATAGAGTCTAATCATAACAAAAAACAGATTTTCTAATGCTGAGGAAAAGTACTATTTTTTTGCAATACTTGAATTTTATTTTTTGTCTCTGTTAAAGGCAGATTCCTCTGCTATATACAGGTGAACACACTCACTCCTCCTGTGGAAGTGGGATCTCTGATTCAAATAGCTATATATCATAGAATCATAGAATCATAGAATGGCTTGGGTTGAAAAGGACCACAATGATCATCTAGTTTCAACCCCCCTGCTATGTGCAGGGTTGCCAACCACTAGACCAGGCTGCCCGAGCCACATCCAGCCTGGCCTTGAATGCCTCCAGGGATGAGGGGCATCCACAACCTCCTTGGGCAACCTGTTCCAGTGCGTCACCACCCTCAGTGTGGAAAAACTTCCTCCTAATACCTGACCTAAACCTCTGCTGTCTCAGTCTAAAACCATTCCCCCTTGTCCTGTCACTATCCACCCTCATAAACCTCCCTCCTGTTTATATGCTCCCTTCAAGTACTGGAAGGCTGCAATGAGGTCTCCTCAGAGCCTTCTCTTCTCCAAGCTGAACAATCCCAGTTCCCTCAACCTTTCCTCATAGGAGAGGTGCTCCAGCCCTCTGATCATCTTTGTGGCCCTCCTCTGGAACCGCTCCAAGAGCTCCATGTCTTTCCTGTACTGGGGGCCCCAGGCCTGGACGCAGTACTCCAGATGGGCCTCACAAGAGCTGAGTAGAGGGGGACTATCACCTCCCTCTCCCTGCTGGCCACCCCTCTTTTAATGCAGCCCAGAACACTGTTGGCCTTTCTGGCTGCAAGCACACATTGCTGGCTCATGTTCACTATTCTCGTCTACCAGGACCCCCAAGTCCTTCTCCACAGGGCTGCTCTCAAGGGGTTCTTTGCTCAGCCTGTATAATCACCTGGGATTGCCCTGGCCCAAGTGCAGCACTTTGCACTTGGCCTTGTATAACCCCATTAGGTTTTCATGGGCCCACTTCTCCTGCCTGTCCAGGTCCCTCTCCCTCTGGATGGCTTCCACTCCCTCCAGTGTTTTGGCTGTACCATTCAGTTTGGTGTCGTTGGCTCCTACTATTTGCATTGGTCCTCGGGCTGTCAGTCAGCCTTTTTGCTGAGAAAATAGGACCTCAGCCATATTAACCAGTAAGAACCAGTGGCAGGAAGAAGGTTTTGTAATATAGGTCCTGTTTTCAGTTTTGCTAATACCCACCCTGCAAATGACAGAAATGATCAAACTAACAACTGAAAACATTTATCTCCAAGTTACAGCGGTAATTCCCTCTTGCTTATACGTACAGTGTCCTTAATGATAGCTGTTATATGTCTGAGTTAGAAGTGAAAGATGAGAGTATTTTACAGTTTTTAACTGTATTTCAGGTGAGGTAAAACATTTTTTATATCCCCTACGTTAGGAGAGGTGTAAAACGAACAAATATAGGAGGTGCAGTCAAACTTCAGGTTGAGGAATTCATGTAGGGATGTACTTTCATAGGGCTGCCTATGTGTTAAAACTTGGTTTACTAAAATCTTCTGGCCACTGTCTCTTGAAAGGCTGGATTGGAAGTTAATGCAGAAAGCTGTTTCTGATTTGCACTCTGCCATTCACCTAGGTGATTTTTTTTTTTGCTATCCACGGCATGTGTCATTTTTTTCTTTCATGCATACTTTGATTCTCCATGGATCTGTACACATTCCTGGTTTGTATAAAACTTGTATTTTTACCTAATGAGTTGGGCTATTCCGTCAGTGGCCAGTGAAAAGGAGGAAAGACTGAAAATATAAATTAATGTGTAATCTAGAATGCTGCAGGAAAGCTAGAGAGGAGGTTGTTCACGTTCGTAATGTACCTACTGCTAATTAAGAGTATTCCTTTGCAGAGCTTTTAATTTATTTATTTTTTAATATACAAAACCAATGTTCATTTATTTACAGAGACTGGTGAGATAAATGGCTATTGTTTCTCTCTTAATTGTAATCGTACCGCTGGTTTTCTGTAACTGTGTAACTTCATTTATGTAGATTTCAGTGAGAGGTGTAATGGAGTTATCTTATTTAAGCTGCAAGTTTGTGCGCTAAAAGAGACTTTTTGCTGCTCCGTGTGACAAATTTTTCTTCAAAAAGTAAATTTATAAACTCCAGAACTGTGGTTTTATCCTAATTTATCCTTCTTTGCTTTGCAGCCCACTTTGTAGTTGTCAATACGGAAATGTTATATTTCCTTTTTTGTTCTTTTGTGTTTTTTTCCAGAGAGCCAACCAGAAGAAAAATCTGAAAGCAGCAGCTATGGTGAGTGTGGACGCTTTGAAACACTGCAGTAATGACTTACAACTGAGCCTTTTCAGCTTTACTTTCCAAGAAATTGGTAGCTAAAAAAAAAAAAGAAGGGTCTGTTATATTTCTAGGGCAGCGTATCATAAACTGCTGCAACCAGAAGCTTGAATTATTAATATTTTTATTTAAATGGAAAAAAAATTACGGAGGAGAGCATTAAAAATGTAATGTTTTATGGAACATCATTTTAGATTTATATTTGGTATTTCTCATGTATTTTTTTTAGGTCTTTTAGCTTGGCTCCTTTCATCCTGGTTGGAAAACTTGTAGATTTCCAAATCTTGTGTTATTTGATTTTAATTGCATAGACTAATTAGTCTAAATTATGGCATTCTAGTGTTGTACTTCATTCAATTTTTCTAATGCTTGTGAAAGATTTGTCAGTTCCTTGGAAAGAGTCAGAAATTCTTAGTTCACTTATGTAAAATGCTTCTGTTAGATAGGATATCAGGCAGGCTTAGGAATCAAAAGATTTTGTTTGAAATCTAAGCTAGTCTGTGCAGGCTTCCTTTACAGCGAGGAGGAAGGAGACAGCTCCATAAAATACCTAAGAATAAGAGAGAGAGATGCAAGTGCAATTCCCCAGCAGCTCAAGCAGAACTCTCTTGAGGTCAGTCCTAGCTCCTTTCACTTCTGCTAAATCCTTTGGGCTTACATTACCGAAATTGCCAGGTATGTACATGACAGCATGAAAATCTTAGTGTCAAGTAGCATTTAATAAAAATTCCCTCTTTTGCTTTTATGAAAAAAAGAGATTTCAAAAATATCATTAATATACTAGTGCAAATAAGTGCCAGGGTTAGAAGGGGCCTGCGATCCTGGGAAACTAGACATGGCTAATGCACTGTATATATAGACAAATCTCAGTCTTGTTTGTAGGATTACCTGTGATTCATACAGATTTAACAGCACCAACACTTATATAATTAGGAATGGCAGAGGCAGTAGGTGAACTGGAAAGAGTCTTACAACCCACATCCTTCTTTGTAAAAAGAATTCCTAAACATAAGTGTAATGCTAGTGGTCTTTCACATTGTCTTCTGGAATATATTTTCTTGTACACTGTGGCATGAAGATGTCCTTTTCTTGTGTGTTTTATAAATTGCAGTTTATCCCAGATACTTCTTAAAACCTGATCACTTTAATTATAAGTTAATTGTGATATGACTTTAAGGTTACGAAGGGCTACTTTCTAGAGCTTGGTATTGTATACCACTTGAACACTGAGACTCACTGCCATGGGAGGTTGCATTTAAAGGAGATCGCTTCTAAAATGAGTCAGCATATTAATAGTTACGTTGCATTTCTCTAATATTTCTATGTAGCTGTAAGCATACATGCTTGTTTGTGCTTTGCAGTTATTTTGTTCAGTTTTGTTCTGGCTTTTCATGTGAATGATCAAGTTGTCTGCATCTCACTCTTCCTGCCTGCTCCTCATCCAGGGTACGCTGTGTAAGATGACTGTATATATTTAGTTGCTTGCATTGCGTCAGTGAGGAGAATGAGCAACTGTATGCTGGGCACTGTTTAAATACACTGACAAGATAAAGTGCCAAACCCATTTGATGGAATTAAGCTGGTTGGGGATTCAGTTACTAAATGATGGTCATTGGTTACACCATGGCATTTAAAGGAAGACTCTTAGCCATCAGTTACACTTACTTGTTTAGAAATTGTTTATTCACTTTTTTTTCCCCAAATGCGTCATGGAACTCAGATGACCTTTCCCTAACTACCCTTTAAGTAATTCAACTTATTGAGTCCTCCATTTCACTGCTGGTCTAATTTATCTTGTCCCACAGTAAGTACTTCTGAGGCAAAGATGATGTCTTGTATACCTTTGTGTATTATTTTAGCATAACAAGACCCCAGTGACTACTTTTAGATGTTTCTGCAATAAAATTTATTTGTAGCTAGAAAGTAAACAAAGGAAGGGAATGAGACAAAGAATATTAGGAAATCCTTTGATTTACCTCCTTAAGATTTTAACCAAAATTTTTGCTTTAGGAGGGTACTGCCACTCTTCGGGACTTATTTTATAGATCATTAGCATTATGTATGATATTTGTAGTAACATTTATCATTGATCAGTGTTGCCACAATTCCTAATACTTTATAGAGAGACAAAACAATGCTGGTTCAGACCAAGATAGTATACCCAATATCTTGTCCTTGGTGGTGCCTAAGAATTCTTGAGAAGATGATAACGTAACAGCATAGTGGTGTCTCCCCAGGAATACTTCTTCCAGTCTTGAACGATTTAAGGTCAGAGAGATCCAGAGCCAGCAGTGATTGTATTTTATTTAGAATCATAGAATCATGGAATCATAGAATCATAGAATGGCCTGGGTTGAAAAGGACCACAACGATCATCTAGTTTCAACCCCCCTGCTATGTGCAGGGTCGCCAACCTCTAGACCAGGCTGCCCAGAGCCACATCCAGCCTGGCCTTGAATGCCTCCAGGGATGGGGCATCCACAACCTCCTTGGGCAACCTGTTCCAGTGCGTCACCACCCTCTGAGTGAAAAACTTCCTCCTAATATCTAACCTAAACCTCTGCTGTCTCAGTCTAAAACCATTCCCCCTTGTCCTATCACTGTCCACCCTCGTAAACAGCCGTTCCCCCTCCTGTTTATATGCTCCCTTCAAGTACTGAAAGGCCATGTTGAGGTCTCCCTGGAGCCTTCTCCAATCCCAGTTCCCTCAACCTTTCCTCATAGGAGAGGTGCTCCAGCCCCCTGATCATCTTAGTGGCCCTCCTATTTAGTAGGCCCCCTTGGATTTTACTTCTGTGAAGTATCCCTGTTGGTTTTTGAGCCCATGTAACTGGTCAATATCCATAATACTTTGAATGATGCTAAGGTTACAGTCAAAATATTAAGGAATTAAGGTATAACATCAAACAAGTTTACCTAAAAAAAATTTGAGCTCCTTTCACATATTCAGTTTGATAATTTGAGATCAGCAGTGCTCAGGGATTCAGCCAGTGTTGTTCAGTGCCTGAAGCCAGGTTTTTGTTGAATGTGAAAGGAAGGTAACAAGTAAGATATCAGCTAAAGGAAAGAGAAATGAGAATTGGCCCTACTTATTCCTATATGACACTGAGCAACATCATATATTTTCTGCGTGAGTAATTTAAACCCAAATACATGTATGTAGTTCTTCTTGGCTTATAGATTCTCTTGCCTCCCTGTATGAGCTGTCAGCGGCGACAGAAGCTGTGAAAATCAAGCATTTGTGCCAGGTAAAGCGTGACCTGTCCTCCAACCTGCCCCCAAATGGAGATACCCAAAAGCTGCTGTCCCTAGCATTTATAGTCTTTTTGGCATGGTATGGTAAAGAAACATGTTCTCTTGTGTTGCCTCTTGGAGGTGTGTTAAAGTTGCATGGGCAGCAGTTGATTATAATATTACTGAGGCTTTGGGAACATTATTTTGAAAGCATAGCTAATCTTTCATAGGGAAGTGTGTGTGTCAACTGTGTACACAAACTACAGAAGCATATTTTTTTTCAAGGACACGTACATCAAGGAGTATTACATGTACTTAGATCTTGAACCTGCTTCAAGCCAGTTGCACTCCTGTTGTGTTTAAATTTCATCTCTTAAAGTGTTTGACATAAGTTCATGGCAAACAGCAGCCATCAGTACTTAGCATGCTTTAGGATGAGGTGTTAGTCATCTCTTTCCCTGTGCCTGCGAGTGAGTAATACTAAAGCCTACTAGTGAGAGGAGAAGCACCATTGGGACCGTTTATTAGACTCTGGGTAAGAGGACTAAATTATCTGAGATGCTGCAGGCAATAGAAAATGAACCTAGTATTACAGTTTTGCCAATTGTGAACATACATGTTTGACTGCGGACACAAATATGTAACATTTGAATTGTCTGCAGATGATAACTTGTTCCATTTTTTGATGTCATAAAAAAATCAGGTATTGATTATACATGTGTTGGAATACTTAAAATTCAGTGTAAGTACTTCTATTAAATGCTGAACTGCATGCATTAAACCAGATATTTTTTGTTAAGGAGGCAGAGTTTTTACATTATGGCAGAACTGCATGAAGCTGCTATGTGCACGTTTGATTTTAATCTACTTGAAAGTGGTTAGCATATATTATTGTATTCCAAAAGTAAAGCTTTAACTGAAAGGGGAAGAATGATCATCAGGAGGAGTAAATGAGGAATTCTTAATTTAAATGCTAGCAGAAACCTCAGAATTGAAGATAACTTAATTACAGAATCTGTCATTTTCAAGCCACAGAAGCAGTTTTTGTCTTGGAAATGTAACTTTTTCTTTTCTGTTGGCAGGTAAATGCAATAAAAGTTAAATTACAGGCTTCTTGGTAGTATTCCAGGAATCACAATAAGTAATGAGGCTCCATTTGTTGCTGTTAATATACACAGAGAGCCAACCATTTCTCTTTCAAGCTGGTCAAAGTCTGTTATACTGGCTAAAATAAATATTGTGGATATCCAAGTGGTAGAACAGTATAAAGGATACGGATTTAATGTAGATCAATATTAATTGGAGCTGAGTCAAAAAAAAAAAAGAACTTGCATAAATACTGTTTTTCATGTTTGTTTATCTTAGAATACTGTATGAATATTATAATATTTATCTTCTTGACTTAGCAGTCCTGATGTGTTTAGCTTTCAGTCATCTTTTTGTTGCATTTATAGTTTGTCTCAAACTCATAAAAAAAAAAAAAAATAAAAAAATTTACATATTGTGAACTTCACAGCTTTCAGTTCAGACCTATAATTTTATTGTGCAGCCTCTATACTGAGAACAGGACCCAGTATAAAACGATGGGAGTCAGTGCCCCAAGCATATTCCCTCCTTCAGCTGTGTGAGTGTCCAGTACGTTGGATTATTTCACTGAGCAGTGCACTTTTGGCTTGTACTGGAGGTTTTTGTCTTTCTTAGTGACTCTCAAGTAATCCCTGGAATTTCAGCAATGTCTGATCTTGCAGACCATGACTCCACAAGTTGTTTTTTGTCTTCTATGAGAAATTTTGCTGATTATTGGAGTTCACCTGCCTGCCAGCACGATTGTATCACACAGACTCCATCATCAGTCCTTTGCAGCGTTACAGGACTAAATTAAAGCCTTAGGTGGTGGTTCAAAGGGGCAGAGGGAGATCAAGTGCTTGCTGCCTTGACCAGTACAGGGCTGTTACGTAGTGGATGTAAAGCTAGCAGGAAGCAGTTTCAAAGCAAACAAGAAGTGGTTCGGCACTCAGAATGTAATTAAGGTGTTGAATTCCTTGCCATGAGACGTGTATGTGAAGATACTTTATGTTAAAGACTTTCACAACCAAACAGACATGTAAAAGAATATCCACGGGAAGGTCTGGAGATTAGGAAGACAACTGATTCTAGAGACCCACAGATGCCTGGTGGCTTGATGCATGTCTAGGATGAGAATCCAACGTTTAATCTGTCCATAAGCATTTTCATGCATGTCTGGATCCACCCACTGTGTTGGAAACAAGATGCTGAGCTGACCCAGTACTATTATTCTCAAGCTGTAGTTTTTTGTTTGTTTTTTCCAATTGATGAGGGCTGCTCTGAAAGTAATACCTCCTATTTTGTTATGTTGGCCCATGACGTCAGGGGCGGATGTTGGTGTGACAGTAGAGGTTGAACCTTCCCGCCAATATTCTGTTACAGATTGTTGCTGTGTGACAGATGGCAGCAGAGCGGCAGTCTGACAAAATGGCGTCTGACATGGAAGTGTGTATGAAACAAAAGTGTGTCAGTGAATTCCTCCATGCAGAAAAAATGGCACCCAATGACATTCATCAGTGCGTGCTGAATGTTTATGGAGACATGCCTAGCTAACATTAGTGACTATGTTGCAAAATAGTGTTTTGTAGCTGAGAATTTATTCTATCAGATCATGTTATTATGTTCTTTTTATTTTTCCTCTTTACTTACCACAAATTACTTACTCCATTTTATAGTGAGGAAGAAGAAACTTCACATAGGTTGGTAGCCTTAGCCACTTGAAGCGACTGAGCAGGCTCAATGTGGGAGTGACTTCTGAGGGCAAAGCCAAGAGCAGTTCTAAGGTTGCCTGCAGTCATTTAACTCTGCTCTCACATCCAATTGTAGCTAAGGTACTGGAGGCTGCGGTGCAGTAGGACCTCAGCTTTCTGTATGCCTGAATCTGGAAACAGTCTAGCAGAGCTCATTTGGTGCTCTCTCTGGACTTTAAGGCTTTTCCAGCCCCAGCTTCTTGCCAACAGGAGCAGGAACAGTATGTAGCTGTGCTACAGCATACTGTCTTACTCATGCAGGTTGTCTTTGGGATTTCTGCACTGTAATCTGTGTGCAAGCCAGAAATCATCATTGTGCACAGCAGAAAGTATTTGAGAGATAGATTTTTATTATTGTATAAGAAGGCATAAAGCAGTCTATATGTTAGGTTTCCGCACTGTAGGGAAAGAATATGAATTTCTATTCATTTTAGAAAATGTGTTGGAAATAGCACAAGACCTGGCAATACCTGAGATGCTGAGTTAGCATTGGGAAAGCTAGGAAGCTGAGAGTACTCTTTTCTCTCTTTAGCTGATTCTTATCTGCCTGTCTTGCAGGAACTTTAATTTGTTTTCTATGAGACTACCAGTTTCAGCATTGAGAAAATATACTGCTTTATCCCAAATACTTGCTGAAGGCTTTACTTTCATAGTAGAGAAGCAGTAAATGACTGGGTTTGGTGGTACAGTTGCGTATTCTGTTTATGTTTTTTGATGCTTAGACTGTTCATTGCTAGTTTGTTTGCTTAATTTTTTCTTTCTAATTGAGAGAGTCTGTACCCACCTCTGACCTGTTCTTTTTTTTATTCATCTGTTCACTATGGTACAAAATCAAGAACCTCCTTTGAATTAGCAAGCAGCTTGCTGTGGAGCTGCAGGAGTAGCTTTATAGCTTGATATTTTTCTGTTAACAAGTAAAAAAATTGAATCTTTCCGTTCCTCTTATTTCTGCTGCTGATGCTGCAGTAAAAGAAAAAAATAAAGTCTCTGAAACATGACTTCTCAAAAACCAAAAGTTGGTAGTGGTAGCAGTACTTTGGGGATAATTAGACCATAAACTTGTGTTGTCCAATCTCACTGTTGCACTCTGTGTGCAGCTGTGCCTCATCACCAACCCAAGGCCCTAAGGTTACAGTCACTCTCACAGAGTCCTTTTGCCCTGCTCATCCTTGGTGCTCAGGGATTGTGAGCTGTCTCACTGCACCACCCCCTCCTCTCTGCTTGGACATTCTGGACTACAAGCTCCAGCAAGACTCTTGGATCCCTGTTTTCGTGGAGCTGGAGCTTTCCCTTTCAAGCAACGTTGGGTTTTAAAGTCTCACTTCTCCTTGGTGTAGTTGGTCTCATTTCCACTAACCTGAGTAATATTTCCCCAAACTATTTAACACCAGTCACCAAGGCAATACCGTACTTACTTTTAGCATTATCAGAACTTTACAGATCTTTAGAATGGCTTGATTTTTAAAATAATCTTCTAATTACTTGGTTTTCAAACCTTAACTGTGTTGAGCTTGCACGCCATCATGTAATAATGTTTTAAACGAGTAGCTAATGTTTACAGGTATAATTATTGTACCAGTTTCTTGAACATTTTTCTTTCTGAAGCAACAGAGCAGTATTCTTTTCAGAAGCTTAAAATGAACAAATGTGGTGCTATATGATAATGGCAGTGATGTTTAAGCTGTTACCAGTGCAGATAGAAACAGTTTTTTTGGAGACTGTTGCTTTAGCTGTGGCACTCCTACTACACACATTTTTAGGAAGAGAAATCAACTGTCTGGTTCTGCAGAATATTATGCAATTTCTTTCAGAATGCTTGCTCTGGTGCCATCATACATCTCCCTCCTACGGTCTTGAGTTCTTGCAGCGTTTCTTATTTTCTGGCATTTTACTTCGAATGATGATTTATGAAGGCAGTGTTTTGAGGAAGTGCTCTGCGTGATATACTCTTCCATAGCGCTTTCAGAACATCAATTTCAAAATTAATTGGAAACCATCGTATTTTCTGATTTTAAATTTGTTGTACTTTATTGATGGCTTTGTTTCAACTGAATAAAATATGCAAACCTGTCTCTTCATGTGAAAATGCTTGTATTTTGTTAACTAGTAGTCATTTTCCTGTCAGTCTAAGAATTTCTGCTACATGATAAGACAGGAGACAAGATTGAGGTTGGATAATAGCTATCTAGCAAAGATGAATTAATTCCAGTCTAAGAAAATAATATTTATTTTGTCATAGACCCAAGTTGACTCGTGCCCCCATCACTCATCCTGATTCATTAGTTGGCAGAATTAGGTCAACATGACCTTTCTACCCAAATAAAGTAATGAATGAGACATTTCCATTGTTAAATTATAATATTCATTGCATGCCTTTATTCTGCCTGTATGCTAATGGGGAGAGAGTTAGGGAGCTTATGTTTCTTAAGACCTTCCCATCTCATTGAATGGAAGCCTTGCAATGCTTGTAAGAAGGAAGTGAAAATAAGTGTCACTGATTGCTGCAAATGATGTCATGTTTTTCCCTTTAGGGTCTAAATAAGTATTAACTACCTTAGAAAAGAAGTAGCCGATTGTCATTTATACAGTTGTAGTAAGTATGAATGCAAAGATACAGTTAAAAATATGACGTGAGTATGTGAAAATGTCAGTAGTGCAATTTGGATGCTGAACACTGATCAGTGGGTAGGCAGTAATGACTGAGATGAGAACTGTAATTTGACCTTGATGCACAGCCCTATTTCCTAGCATTGAAGTCACCTCTAGAAGCCACCTTTGGCTCTAGAGATCATTTGTTGTAAGTGGTTGGAGTCTGAGGGAGTACTTCGGGGGACCATCATATATGTTTGTCTGCTTCCTATATTCTTTCCTGGGCATCTGCTTTTGGCTACTTTCTGTACTTGTCTGTACTTTCTCCTCTTATAGTCAGGCTGATGCCCAAATCCCAGTGGACCACCTAATGAAAGGGATAGGTGGCATAAGAGAAAAATGAAAATTAGCTGTGTGATACTGGGGGGAAAACAAGGTAGGGAAGCATGTGCAGGTCAGAAGATCAGTAATGGGGATCCTGCCAAAAGTTAGGAAGGACTAAGGGATGGAAGCAGAGTTCACAGTCACCAGGGGATACTGGGCTAGACAGACCTTAGTCTGGCATAGTGCAGCCACTCTTAGGTTTTGTCCTGTGTAGAAATAAACCGAATAGGTGATAACTATAACAGCATACTGCCAAGTGTGGTAAAACTGCCTTTGCTTTCTCCTTTGCTGATGGAAAATAGGCACATGCAAGTGTGGGAGGAAGCAGTACAATGGGTGTTTTGAGCTATCTATCTATCTATCTATATATGTATACACTTAATGAGCAGTCATTCAGGGAGTTTACAGGGGCCAGAATATTCTTTCTGCAGTGTGTGTTGGTCAGTCCTGCCTTCAGCTCCCTCCATCGCTACTGAATTGTCCACTGGATGGCCCTTTTTCTTGCCTAGAAAATAGACTGAGAGGCAAGTGGAGTTAACCTAGGGCGAGAGCAGGCAAAGTGCCCCCTAGGGGAAGAGGAAGTTACTTTTTACTCCTACCTTTGAATTGCCATTGAGGATAATCCACTCATTTCTTTCACAATACTTGTAGGGTTTAATAGTGGTAAGTAGCTCTTAGTGAAAGAGGACTAGAAGTACTTGCATGTAAATTATATTCAAAGTAATGCTGTTAAAATAGCTGTTAGTATTTCTGACCTAAGCACTTGATTTTGTGATTTATTTTTGTCATAGTATCCTTAAGTATGTAATTTCCAATTGTAAAGGCAAGGCAGAAAAAGTTTAACTCATTGTCTTTCTGACACAGCTGTTGGAACACAGGCACCCACCTGAGTGAACATATGCAAAATGTGTTTGCATTTTATTAAATTTCTTTATGGAGTAAAAAGGAAACATACAATGCAATGGTATCTGTATAATTTGATGTATTTGTGGATTTGTTCAGTGTGAACCTGGAGACAATGATTTTGTTATCCCCATCTTCCTTCTGTTTCTGCTCTGTGATTCCAACAGCTGAGTGGCTACCTTTGATTAGAGGTATGCATAGATATGTAATTTTTCACTGGAAAAATAATAACAAAAATAGTTTAAGAGCTTTTTTTTGTATTCATACATTAGAAGGATGTAGGTACTCTGAACCAAATGCCTGGCCAATAAAAGCTTTCCAGTAAGACTCTTCAGAATAGCTGCAGAATATTCTTAGAAGGTATTTCAAGTGGTTTGAACCTTACCTATGATTACCAACTTGTGAATAGCTTACATTACGAAAGTGCTTTCTGTAGTAAATGCAGATCCATCGAACTCTGCTACTTTTTCATGAGTGGCGTTCTACTGAGGTGGGCGACTGGTGCTGCTTTCTGATAACGACGGTGCTAACAATTCCAGAGAGCCCAAAAGAAGGGCAAGCAACCACGGCACATTTTTATGAATTGTTTGGAATCAAAATTAATTTCTTTATTTTCTTCTTCTCAACTGGAACAACATTTTAAATCCCAGCCAAAGATTAATTCTAACTGAAGGTTATAACCAAAAGCATTTAAGTGAAAATGGGTGATGTGACATCTGAGGAGCAACAGCCTCCTCCAGACTTTGTGCTTATACAGGCTGTGGATTTGACAGCACCGAGAGCAGCCTTTAAAACCTGTAGATCAGTGAAGGAGCTTGGTTGGATTGTCTCAGCACTTTTATCTTTTTGCTCATGTAAACAAGCATGTCTACAAATGACTTTTCATACAGTTGTTCTGTACGAGGGTATTTCTAGTACTTGTCCTAGCAGATCAGCAGGAATTTGAATGTCTTTCAGGTGAGCTATAACATTTACTTTCCACAGAAGTCCTGGAGATTGTTTTAAGTATAAGATTAGTGATTAGTGAGGATTTCTGACAATTGTGGTGGTGAAGAAAGGAGTCAGACACGTACACAGTGACAGCATTCTAGCTGAAATGGCCTAAAAGTGTAAAAGAGGTGCGTATGTAAGGAATTTTATTTTACCGTATATCTTTTGTGGATGGTTAATGCGTTTGGACAAACGTGGGTCAGTTCTGGAACACACATACTTGCATGCCTGAAATTTACAGTGATGCAAATTTTAAACAGTTTGGGAAAGTTCCACTTAAAGCCACATCTCTTCTGATCATTACATTTGCAACATAGGGAGGATAGAAAAGTTTGTAGTTTCTAACCTGAGGGTTTGTTCTGAAGAGGTATTCTGGAGATAGTGGATTTTCCCACTTGATAGAATCATAGTGGGTTATTGTTCAATCACTTCTGTCTGGTCTCCTATGAGTTCATCTCCCGCGGGGACCCTGGTCCCAGCGGCCATCGTATGTTATAGTGAACAGTTTGACGCTGGAGGATAAGGAGGGAGTTGTTGTATGCCATTGGATTCCTGGTCACTATTACTGAAGATGGATCTATTCCCTCTAAAATCCAAAAGAAGGCTGTTCTCATCCTATCAGATACTGTCTGTTTTCCTCAGTTGTCACTTTAGCATGGATTATACTGCATTTTCTTTGTGCGTTCTTAATGTTTGCTTTCTTTTTTCTGTACAAAAAAGATATTCTGGGAAAGCTAAGAAACCACTTGGCTGGGTTTACTTTCTTTAATAGCATTTCACTTGAGTTTTGGGTTCATTTGAGCTGTGTGTGATGGTAGAGTTCACTGATGGTCAAAGCTTAAACTCCGAGTTTGTGCAGCTTCCATTTATGTCGTGTGATGATTTTTCAGCTGGCTTTTGTGGAGTGACTGGTTTGTAAACTTTGTTTAAAATACAAATGGGAAGGTTTAATAAACCGTGCGGATGAGGAGAAGGAAGGTATTTATTCCATCGCTTATATTGATGCTTCCTAAATGCTAGCAGGTGATCTATTCAAAACTAATACTACTACCTGCTTTTGGTAAGCTGTTGTGCAGAGCAAGGGCTCTGCTGATTGCCTGTCTTTATGATCACCAATGATAAGTGGAAAATAGTGACTTCAGCATTGTAGGAGGTTGGAAACCTGTTACACGAAATTGTTGCAAACCTGTTACATGAAATTTTATGCCAAACATTTTTATTAGCCATCTGATAAACATATATAACCAGAAAAACGTAACATTCTCTGCAGAGTCAACTCATTTCCCACAATAGAACTGACCCCCCAGCACTATTGGCTGGCTGACATGCTCTTAGCAGCTGCTATTAATGTAGTAGCACAGCTGTAAATTTCTTTTTAAGAGAGTTGAAATCAGAGTTGTTTAACTTTAGAATCAAGCAGATTAATTTTAAACCCTCTTTCAATATCACGTTTTTTTGCAAATTCATCGTAACAACAAATCAGCATCAACACTAAGGAACATTTAAAATCATTTATTCCAGTTAAAATCCATTCTGAATTCATGAGGAACAGAACAGACTGTGAGCCTGCCTGTTGTATGAGAATGCTCTCCGTGCTGCTCGGCAGAGCAGTTAGGTGTATGCGTGTTAGTCATACAAGTACACAGAAATTCAGCGAGACTTCCCGGCTGAAAGACAGCATGAAAAAAAAACATAGTACAAATACCAGAAAGCGTTCGGTCTCTGTTTACAGTGGTTAGCAGATAAATTTGATGCCTGAATTTAATAAAAATTTCATTCAGCTCGAATAAGCCGGAGATGGATGTCGTTATGAGATTTACATACCGTTAGCTCACATTAACTGATTAGCAGCCGAGCCGTGTGGTGCAAGGCTGGTTAGATACGAGATCTGTGATGCCAGGACGCTGCCGTTAAAGGAGGTCTGCTGACTGCATGCTTGTTGCCTCTGCCTTTGTAATTACTTGATAAAATGAAGTGCATCGCTGTGAACAATAGACCCTTTGGAACAATCCAGGCTGGTCAGCAGTCTGAATCCGCATTTTAAAGCCATCATAATTGCCTCAAACTTAAGAGTTTCCAGGGTGCAGACGAAGGTGTTGTCCTCCTTCAGCACTAGTCGTGTACCATTTTCAGACTTAATGAAGTATTTGAATTGAATTATATTCGAAGAGACCGAAAACTCCTCTGGAAATCCATCCAGCCTGCTTTTGGACACCAGTACGATTCGGGATTTAATTTTTGCTATGAAATCAGGAGCGTTACAAAAGATCCGGAGCCCCTGCGAGCGGTCGTGGCTGTCAGTTATTTCCAGGAAAGTGGTCTCTCGAGACGCGAGCTGCTCCTTCTCCCACCTCGATTTCACTGCATCCGATAAGACCTTCAGCTGAAAGAAATCTGCTTCGTGTGCCAAAAGTTGATTTTCTCGAAACCCTTCCGGCAGAAGAAGTTCTCCGTTTCGTAGGAAGTTCAGGATGTGTCTGAACAGGAGTCCGTCTCTGTCTATGAAGTAATGTCCGTCTGCATCAAACGGGCACATTATTTTTCCGTTGATGATACCTTCGAGGAAAGAATCTGGGTACTTGGTTAGTGTTTGTTTTTGTGTGATGTACAGATAGCCACCAACATTCAGAGTAATCAGAGACGTTTTATAGTCCTTGTCTTGCTCAGAGCCCTCGAAGTTGCTGTGGTTTTCTTCAGATTCCTTTGCTCTTCTGTTTGATTTTCTCTCCATTATCAAAGCGAGCACAGCGATCTTGCTTTGTTCTTGTCAGCTTGAAAAGAGATTTTTATTTAAGAGCACCTTTCCTCAGCTCTGGCACGATGTTGGAATGGAAATGCTGCTAGCATTGCTCGGGCTGTCAGCTGGGTTTTGCAGTAGGTGGCGTATCAGCTGTGTATGCAGGGAGATGGCAGGAATATGACTGTAGAGGGAATTTGCATTTAACTGTGTGAGGGAAGGAGGGGATAAAAACCACTTCTCTTTCTGTTCTCACACCTAGGAAGTTTACAGAGTTTTGAGGGTTCCGCACAGAAATGAGTAATGCTGTTCTAAAGGGCACCTTGTTTTTAATGCTTTGCAATGTGTTTGTAGTATCAGCTGGCCAAATCGTGTGTAATGCTTCTGGAGTTAAACGCTCTGCTTCGTTTATGGTGCAAGGATCTCAGTGAAGGCATCCCTAGTGGTACGCAGAGAGGTATCATTATGGTTATTTGTCATATATAGGACGTGTGTGGCACTGAGATGTTTTCACACTGTTACTTTTGAAGTGATGCTGAAGACTTGTCGGTCTGGTGGGTTTAAGTTTGTGATGAAAGCTTCCATTTTCAGCTGATGGAAGCATCCGCACCAATACAAATATTGCAGCCTAATGAGGTTTTGCTTTATCTGTGCCATAGATAAAAACTGTTTTGGAGAGGAGAGCAGTTTGCTGCTCACATGCATGGTGTTTCTTAAGTCACTAAGTAGCGTAAATTCCTTCTTTTTCAATAGCAACGACAGCTGCCCTGTGGAACAAAGGGTTAGTGTGCTCACAGACAGCATGCTGAACATCACATAACGTTACAGCTTAGCAACACTTGTGTACGGGGGGAGCAGCAGCGGCGGCGGCAGAGCATGCTACAATCAAATGGCTGTCTTCTCTCTGTGAAGCTACACTGAGGTTGGCTTTTGGGCTCCTTTTAGAAAAGGTTTCCCCTTTAAGCAGGGAGGGGAAGGCTCCGCACACATCTGTGTGTACATTTCCTGGGGCCGGGTGGAGCGGGCGGGTGGGAGGCACCGTGTGCTTCCTGGGCAGCGTGAGCAGTGAGCAGTGAGCACTATGTTGGGCTGACCGGGGGGAGCCGAGCCCATCTTTGTCCAGATGAGTTTTTCACTTCTACTGGTGGATGCCTCCTGCTTTGCCCAATAAACAACAGAAAGTCAGATGATCCTTCTGTGAATTTGTCTGCTCTGTTTCTAAAGATATTACTCATACTGTTCCCACTGTCTCTAAGGCTGTTTATTGATACTGTGGAATCATCACTATAATATTTTATTAATTGGTAATTAAACCTAGTAGAAATAAATGCACTTTTTAAATTTGCTATTCAGCCTTGCCAGGGTATCCCTACCACTGATACTCCAGTTTTTTCTGCTGCTGTGTGTGATATATTAAACAGATATTATTCATTAGATTTGTTTTATCAGGAATTAGTCATGGTTTTAATGTTAACCCTTTGAGACCACTGAAGTGTTTAGCACTGCTTCAGTCAGAGATTTCAACCACTTCCTGATTTCTAAACATTTAAACTTTTTCTAGAATCAACTCCATTCACAATTATTGAGCGAATAATCAAGAAAATGAAAGGCTGGAATAGTTTGATTTAATTTTTTTTTGTCATTGCAAGAGACTTCCGTTCAAATTTAATTTGTTATCCTGTGATGGAAAATTCAGCTAATGTGCTCATATCGTATATAACTTTAGTGTTAAATATAGTATTAGTGGCTCCTAAGAGAATGATTTCTGTGGTGCTTTTGTCTTGCATTGTGTTGTTGAAATACTTTGAAGCTGAACAAGTAATGTCCTGGCAGAAGTAAGCAGGGATTTCCAAGAAGCTGAGGTTTGTAAAGGATAGGAGTTTTTTCACAGCAAGCTGAACTCTCCACATTTTAAGAGGCAGCAGTTACAGAACAGTATCTGCTCTTTTGATTTTCCATGCTCGTAATCTTCTGAATATTTTGATACTTACAGTTGAAATTTTCCACTTTCATGAAAAAGTACATATTCTTTGAAAGATCATGCTAAATCATTTTAGTGGTTCATATGATACAATATTCAAAATCTATTTGATATGGCAAATAGGCTGCGAAGATCATGAATGTATGCATTTAAACCTTTGAGGCTTGAAACATTTAGAGTTGATGTAAAATTTTACTCATGACAGACCCATGCAGCTTTACTTCACTGCAGCTGGCAGTTATCTGTAATACAGAATTTGAAGCTGGCACATCTTTGTGACAACTTTCCACTTCCTGTGATCTACTATAAGATGTCTTTTCCAGAGAGCCCTCATTCTTTGCATACACTCTGTGATGCATGTACTATTGCAGTGCCTGTAGGTTTAGTGAAGTAGAAGATATTTCAGTGGCTTCACATAGCTTAGTGTACGTGAGAATAACTAGATTCCCTTTTCACTTCCTCTAGAAGATTGTCCTGAAGTCCATTTTGGTAAAGGTGGGCAACTTGCATGCAAATCTAGAGACTTTGCCCATTTCTCTGCTCTCAGAGTCTGTGTGGTGTACTGGGAGTGGGGGGAACTGCATTCAGTGTGTCTCATCCTTTCTGCTTCCCACTTGGACCAAACAACTTGGTGCTGAGTGCTATCCCATGCCACAGGTGAACTGCCACTGTTTCTGCTCTGTACAGCTGAATTGTGCTTGCTGATGTTGGTAGCTAGCAGTCTGAAGTAACCATTGCTTTCCAGGCTGCTAGTGTGTCACCTGGTTGCTGGGACTGACCATTTGGGTGGCACTGTCGCCCTACAACTATCCAGTTTCTTCTCAGACACTGTCCCAGAGGTAGTAAAAATGCAGTTCTGGCATCTGTCAGCTACAAAGGGAAACAGAGCTGAGGATAATGGAACTAGGGAGCTATCCCTCATTCTGACTGATGTGCTTCTTTGTGGAAAAAACCTTCCTCCTCTTCAGCCTCCATCTTTTTCCTGACTCTGCTGATCAAGAAGCAGCACCTGGTGGAGCTTGAGCATGCCTTAGAGCTTAGGATTCGGTGCTGGAGCACACCACTGAAAAACCAGTGCTTTACCAAGGCTTCATCTTATGCATCTGAACAGCATCAGCTTCACTGATAGAGTCTGTTAGCAGTGAAATTGACGTGGGATACAGAAAGCAGCTAATTTTATTTCAGTACAAAATGATAACTGGGGTAATCTACAGCTAAAAGAGGTGGAGAATTTTTGAAGCGTGTTAGGAAGCCACACTAATAAAATCTGTTTGGGTTATTGAGGAAATGTATTAGGTATTTAATGTTATAACACAGAAAGCTGGCCAGGTTGTTGGGACAGTTAAACCATTCAGTAGTTACTGTCTCACATTAATAGCAACATAGCCATTTTCATCCCAATGAATAACTACAAGATATTGATTAACAACTGAAGACAAGCTCTACACACTAATTAAAACTGAAGAACTTCAAATAAGAAAGTCTGAACATTCAATTGAAGAGTTTTGTCTATGAAATTTTACCAACAGTTACTGTTGCTATTTTTCAACAACATTTGAGCACTGCAAGACTAAAGAAACAAATGCTATGCCAGTATTCAAAAGGTAAATTGTATGACCCAAACAAAAAGTGTATGAAAAACAATAAACATCTGACTTGGAAATCAATCAGTTCAAAATTAAGGGAGAAAGATATGATGCTAATCTATGTGAGTGTAGGGAAAATAGACTGTGCCAAACGTTTTTTTCCTAGTTTTGGTTGTAATTTGCTCAGCAAAGGAGGTGATGCTTTTTTTCTTTTAACCTTTAAGTAGATACCGTTTGTCAAAATGCAAAAATTATATAGATTATAAAACTATATAAAATACAAAAATTGTCTGCCAGGTTTCAAACTGGTAAATATTAAGCAGAGGGTTATCACTTATACATTGATGTGATTTGGTTCTTGGTTCTTGAGCAGTGATCAAGGAAATAGTTACTGCTGAAGTCTGGAGATGATACAGACCAAAAGTGTAATAGACAAGGAGACACATTTGCTGATGCAGAATTGTTTGGGTACTTGGTTAAGACAATGTTTTAATATGGCTAAATATAAAGTTTATATGCTTAGGAATCATAGAATCATTAAGGTTGGAAAATACCTCTTAAGATCATGTAGTCCAACTATCAGCCCATCACCACCATGCCCAAATCCATGTCTCTTAGGTGCCACATCTACACATTTCTTAGCATCCTGTTCCAGTGCCTTACGGCTCTTTCTGAGAAGAAATACAATGTAGTCAGGGCTTGTGGTCTGTGTGTTTGTGGAAAGAGAAGGGCTGTGGTATTGTCCTGTGTGTACTGAATGCATCATGAACAACTGAAATGAGGTCATCACTGCGGGCAGTGCTCAGCAAACTCTGGATCCTGCCCCATGCATCATCAAGAAAGAGATATTAATGAGCTGAACTTTCTCAGACCAGTTAAGAAACTGAAAAATAAGCCTACTGGAAGATTTGAGAAAACATGGCCTGTTAAGCTTAATGGAGGTGGAAAGTACGTAAGTGCCTGGGTGGGCAGGAAATTTTTATATGCAGCTCTTCAACTTAGCAGTTATAGGTCTAACAAGGTCTAGGTGCTGGAACTTAGAGCTAGGTGCAGTCAGACTAGGAAACGAACATATTAAAATCTCCAGGCCAGCCTGTCTTTCTCTGTGGCTGTCTCCTCCTTTCTCTCAAAAAAAAAATCTATCGAAACATCTTCTGCACAGTTCCAGTAAATTTCCCCAGTGCCTGTTTACTAAGATTGCCTTAAGCATTTTAACTGCATTTTGATGGTGATCATCATGGAACTGACATCTCCCTGCCACTTCTTTGAAGGAATGAGCAGCTGAAATTCCTTTATGGGTTAGCACAGGGATGCTCAGGTAGAGGCATGGGTGCATCTGGTGGCTGATGCTGCACCTAGGGATCGTGTAGAGGAGCCTATCTGGTGCTGTGCTGACCATGTGCTTGTTCTTCTTCCCTGTTTATGGCCACTGATGGTGTCAGACACTTAGGGAAACATCTTTTTTCCCATCTAATCACTGGTCTTAGCTAGTCTTCCAGGCACTGGCTCATTCGTGTTGTACTACCTGGTTTATTTTGAGTAGGTTTTTTTAACGGGGAATTTCTGCTTTCATGCCTTATTCCTCCTTCGGGTTCTAGGTTGATGTGACTGTACTATGGAAGTGTCAAGGCAGACATGACACTTTGTATGTCTTTTCATTGCAGCTCTGGCCCTGCAACAGGTGAGAAGAGATTCAGGTTCCTGAAGATAGCAAGTATTGTTCAGTGATTTAAGGCTAATTAGGCTGTGAAGAGCATAAGAACTGTTTCCCTGTTGCATTCTTGCATTTGGAAGTTTGCATGTATCTCTGCAGATTTATTCGGATGGCCTCTCTGGATGACTTAAAATCCCAGGAGAGTCCAGGGAAAATGGGACACAAACCTCAGGTTCTGGGTGGTGAATGGATTTTGACACCAGGCTGGGTTAGCTGTAAGGTATTCTCAGACACTGCTGTCAGCTTGGTACTGGGAATCCCACCTTTGTAGTGAGATCGTTAAAAACCAAGTCCAGGTCACTGGTAATTAAAAGGGGTTATTACTGAAGAATTAAATCAAGAGATACTACTAAGGATAATCAACTGGTAGGTTCCAGCAACTTTATTTCCTAACTAGTTGGTATGGGGAACTTTTTTGATTCACTGATACTGATTCTTAAAACAAAAGATTAGTTTCAAAATTCAGTAAGGGTTTTGTGCATAGATCGATAGCACAGTGTCAGTGTTCAGACAGCTGGGCTGGGTGGTTCAGGTGAGTACAAGCTGATTAACCTTGTGCCATACAAACTAATGGAAAAATAGTCACGGAGTTCAGTGGGTAGAAGTGAACAGAAATGTGATGGCTACTAGCAAACGTGGCTTTATGTAAAGGTTTTCTAGTCAAACAAACCTAATTTCAGTTATTTGGGGGATTGCAAATCTGCTTGATAAAGTAACAACATGTTTGCAGCCTGCTTAGCATCTCATATTGCACATAATTTAGAATCTCATGACATTCTGATTTTTGTCTAAAAAAAAAATTAGCAAGCATGAAATAAGATTAAAAACTAGCTGACAGTTATCAGAAAGTAATTATCGGTAAGAAGTCACTTGGGCTGTAGTTTGAAGGGCTTTCTCCAGGATTAGCAAGAGGGACAGCAGCAAGTGAGAATCACTGCTTATAGGATGTGTCATGATTGACACCAGCGCTGGTCAGGCAGTGCATAACTGTGACAGGACTGTCACAGTGTGACCTGGATCACTTAATTCACAGAATCTTTTTAAAGAAAATGCATTTTAACCAAGACAGAAGCAATTGCATATATATATATTCCCTAAGAACGGGGAATGCAGAGTACAGAGATAAAACATGAGGCTTGGGAAGACTCAAAATAGGTGCAGTAGTGCTATAATAAGCAATCAACTCCATCAAGCCCCTGGGCAATTGATCTTGGGGGGAACCACAGTCAACACAGAGCAGTTCACTGAATCCTAAAAGAGACGGGGCCAATTGTCTTCTGAAAGTCTCCCTCCGTTTGTTGAATTCGGAGTGTGCAGAATAACCTTGAGATGGCTAAAATGAGACAAGATAGATTTCAAGCTCATCTCCTGTAGCTGTTATTTTATTTCCTTATATGGTTTTGGTAAGATTGGTACAGAAGTATTACATCTCTTTTCTGGCCTCTGTATTGTTGAAATATCATTGAAAGGTTGAGTTAGTGCAGGTAAGAGCCACACAACTTTATTGAGGTGCGGTTCGTATTAAAGTGCCTTATGGTGAGATAATGCATGAACTTTAGCTAGCTTCATTTATTGAAAAGATGATTGAGAAGTGACTTGATTGCTATGTAAAAGTACTTTCACAGAGAGAAAATACCAGGTACTAAAAGGCTTTTAATCATAATATAGAAAGACATAATAAGAACCAAGTGCCAGAAGCTGGAGACAAATTCATATTGGAAATTAAGCACCAATATTAGTGGCACTTTAGTCACACGTAAGTTATTAGATTCTGTACAGAAGAAAGAGGATAACATTTAATTGTCTGTGATGCTCAGGCAGTCAGGCAAATTGGCCAAGTTTTTTCTTGTCGTCAAAACCTTAAGGATCAGTAAAAACAGAAATGTTTTCATAAAAATGATGCTTTATTTTCATAGAATCATAGAATGGCCTGGGTTGAAAAGGGCCACAATGATCATCTAGTTTCAACCCCCCTGCTATGTGCAGGGTCGCCAACCACCAGACAAGGCTGCCCAGAGCCACATCCAGCCTGGCCTTGAATGCCTCCAGGGATGGGGCATCCACAACCTCCTTGGGCAACTTTTTCCAGTGCGTCACCACCCTCTGGGTGAAAAACTCCCTCCTAATACCTGACCTAAATCTCCCCTGTCTCAGTTTAAAGCCCCTTCCCCTTGTCCTATCACTATCCACCCTCATAAACAGCCATTCCCCCTCCTGTTTATATGCTCCCTTCAAGTACTGAAAGGCCACAATGAGGTCTCCCCAGAGCCTTCTCTTCTCTAAGCTAAACAATCCCAGCTCTCTCAACCTTTCCTCATAGGAGAGGTGCTCCAGCCCTCTGATCATCTTAGTGGTCCTCCTCTGGACCTGCTCTAAGAGCTCCACATCCTTCCTGTACTGGAGGCCCCAGGCCTGGATGCAGTACTCCAGATGGGGCCTCACAAGAGCTGAGTAGAGGGGGACAATCACCTCCCTCTCCCTGCTGGCTGCCCCTCTTCTAATGTAGCCCAGAACACAGTTGGCCTTCCTGGCTGCAAGCGCACACTGCTGGCTCATGTCCAGCTTCTCATCCACCAAATTTTGTTCAAAATTACTTGCAAAAGTGGTGTATTCTTCTCGCTTTAAATGATCTAATGAATTTTTAAAACAGGAATTTTAAAATTAAATCATTTTCTAAATATGTGCTGTTGAAGCAATTGCTGTCTGCATTATTTAGGGATTTCCAGGTGTAATAGTTTATAAGTTGATAAGGCCCTGGTAGAGATCTCAGGCATCTCAGATACTGCCCTGTGTTACTAGATGTTGGTTTTCTGAGTGTTTCTGTTCTCTTCAGTGGTGTTGTCAGCTGGAACTGACAGTGACAGCGTAGCACCCTGCACCAACAGCAAGACAAGACTGTCAGAAGGAATTTTTATATAGTGTGAGTTAATCAAGGCATTGAAGTTAAGAAACTCATCCTTTCTTTTAAGCAAGGCTGTTCCAGAGAGGTGTAGGTTTTATACATATTGCACTGGCTATGCCCAAATGAAATTAAGTTGGCACTGCCACCCTCCATGCACTAGGACACAGTAGTGAAAAATTAAGTACTTGGCCATTGTTACATCTCTCTTCCTTTCTGCTTATGGTTGCTTTTAGTTTTTAGGCTTTTCTTTCTTTGCACAGGAGGCTGTTACTATTGCATAGCTCTGTAATTACCGCTGCTTTAGACAAAAAGGTGTTCACATCAGACTACTACTACTGCTACAGAGGTGAATGTGGAGAGAACATTAACTATATATGGAGTATTAACTATAACTTGGTAGGTGGTTTTCTAGGTTACTAGCAGTAATTTATTTCGTTTTTCCCCAAGCAATAGCACATACATAATGCAATAAGATAACGTTCCATTGATGAGCAATTTTTTATTGTAATGAGATGGAAATTAATTCTTTTTTGAAGGTAAAAACAAAATTAAATCTCATTTTGTCTTCCATTAATTTTGGTTATTTTGGTGGATAGCTTCTCTTTGTAGATAGGCTTTTGTTTTTTTTATGCTGACTGTATTCAGTGAGAATTTCTAGAAAACCATTCCTAGGTAAGTTGAGTGCAATTGTCTGAAGAAAGCAGGCCAACACTTTTATTTCAAATCTCATCTTTGTGATTCATTCTTAATATGTAAAACATCTGATTGCAAAATGAAGATGTGTTGGGAATACCAGCTGCACAAGAATGATTCTCCTTCTTCCTTAGTGTCAAAATAGCAGAGACTTTAGAACTTAATTTGACATTTGAGAACTTATCACTACATTGTATTTATTAAATGCTGAATTAATAAAACAGAATGCAAGCTTTGACTCTGTTGGTGAATTTTATTTAATGTCCAATTTTGCTTTGTTGTCTTGTACTAGATAAACTTTCCCTGGAAGGAATAGTGGTGCAACGTGCTGAATGCAGACCTGCAGCTAGTGAAAATTACATGAAACTGAAAAGGTAGGACAGCTCTACTACAAATAGATATGTGATAGCTTACTTTGATGCTTTTGTTTTCCGAGAGATGAACAATGTCAGTATTTTCATGGTCTCACATTAGATTTATACAGGATTGGAACAGATCTTTCTTTGGGAGTGGATTGTACTATAAGGGACAAATGGAGGCTGTCATGAGACTTATGCCTCCCTCTGGTATTGCCTGTTGGGGTGATATTGGATTGTGCATTTCGTCACGTGCAAAACTCTTACTAGAGCACACGTTGTGCCTGTTCACATCTAAACATATGAGTATGTGTCTCTATTTGGATGTTCTTGAAGCAACATTTCCTGAAGGCTTAAAGGTTTGCGTATGTTTGGTCAGACAAGCTTCTTGTGTATATGTGTCTTTGTGGACTGTCCAGCTTGAATTCCACTGAACAGATAATACTGTGCTATGGTGGGCAAGGAGCACTGGTGATATTAATATGCCCTAAACAGAAAAGAGTTTAGGGAGACCTAAACTGGGATACTTTCTAGAAAACATAGTAGAAGTGACATGAAGGTCACAAAACAGCCTCTCTCTTTTAGTCTCATTAAATGACTACAAAATTGCATCCGATACATCTCAAAGTTGCCATGTGGTTCATATATGATTTGCATAATTAACTCAGTGATGCTCTCTCTTATTAAATCCAATTTGGAATTCAATTGTGCTTTATATTAAAAACATATTTGCATGTTTTAAGCATGCGGGTTTTAAGTCAATCACTCTCTTAATATTTTGAGTTTGTTGTTCAGAGAGAAGTGCAAAGCAGGAAATTTCAGGAAGAGAATCAACGATGCAGACTTATTTTCAGAATGTTCAAAGTCAAAAAAGCAAAGTGATATTTTGATGTTTTCCCACAATTCCTGATCTGTTTTCTGTGCATCACACACCACACTTCCAGTATCTTGTTTTATTAACCTCCTCTTAGATCTAAACTGCTCCAGTATTTCCTTATTGTTTTTATTCAATTCTGAGACTTTATGTTTTAGCTGCCGGCAAATCAGTGCCATAGCTTTGCTCATGTACAGTGAACTACTTCATTTCAGACTGTGTTCTGTGACTGCTGTCGTGATTTCTGTCATCAGTGTGAAATGGAGTATGAAGCAAATGTGATATTACTAGAAAAGGACTCATTCCATTCTGGCAAATTTAAATATATATGAAGATAGTCTGTGGAATATATTTGCTTCATAATTGTTTTAATTGCAGGTTGCCTGATCCAAGTGCTTTTTAGCATTTTGTACAGAGTCTCCTATTAGCTGATCAGATAAGGCCACAGCAGGAGGTCAAAACTGAACCGATAGCTTTAATGACACGCTGCCTGAACTTTCAATTTTTCAGCATTCTGTACTCTGTCGTGTGCACATGCACACAGCCCCTCCTGATCTTTGCTTTTTTTTCACGTTGAACTCCTGCAGGAGCAACAAAGACACAAACATGAAAGCAGGTTTTGTCTTCGGAGGCACTGAGAAGCTGAAAACTGACTGTACCGTGTGGTTTATTTTTCTTCCTTTCCTGTAGCAAAATTGGCAGACTGGGTATGCCTACTTTCTAACTTTCCATGTTGTTGGGAAGAAAAAAAAATAAATTAAAATCTCATCTGGTGGAAATCAGCATGAGATTTAGCAGATCTAGCAGTCACAGCCTCGGAAGAAATTGGTTTATGTCCAAACAGAATTTCTGGTATTTCAGTTGCAGAATCTAACTTTTCACTCCCTTTTTATTCTCTCCCACCCTCAGCATGCTGCAGCTTGTATTGGTGCCTAAAAGACAAGTGAGAACACTGAAGATAAACCACATAAACTATAGAATTGTGTTATATTAAACTATTTTTGTTTGCTTTTTTATTTACTATTATGCTTTACATGAGAGAGACTCTCCAAAGATGGGATTGATAATACTGAGAAAACAGCAAATCTGTTGTGTAGGCTTAAGTGCTACAACAATAAATTGACTTTGGGAAGGAAATAAAATTAAATGATAAGTGCAGTTGATTCACACTTTGAAGATCTAGAAAATGAAGTTAAGCTGCACACTCCTGTAACTCCAATCATTTGTTTTCTATGAGCTGGCAGTGACCTAAAGGAGTTATATGCCTCCCTGGTATCAAATGCAGATACGGATCTCTTCTGTTTCACCCTCTTTATCTGGCTCACGGTTGTGGGCTAATGGGTATGGTGTGCAGCATCGTGTTTGGTTTCTATCCTGATTCTCAAAGGGAGGACAGAGCAACCGTCTTGTGATGGGACTACCAGCAGTTAGGTGGGAGATGAGTGAGATATGTGGGTTTAAGGGTGGGTAATGAGCACAGAATTAGATGACACGTACATATGGGTGCAAGTGTTGGCAAAGCTGGCAGATTTTAGGGCTTTTTCCTGGGAAAGAGCCTTTGATTTGATTCTGGGAAGAGTGTAGACAGCTGATGTTCAGAACAGTTTAAATGCAAGGTACAAACGTGTGTCCAGTCAGAAAAGTAAAGCAGAAGCTGTGTGACCTTCGGTTGGTATTTTCCGTTTTAGAAGTTATGTTTGTGTATTTGTTCTGTTTTCCTGAACTTCAAGCTCTAGAATCACAGAATCATAGAATCACTCAAGTTGGAAAAGACCTTAAAGATCATTGAGTCCATCCACAACCAAACCACACTACCCTAACTCTAACTCCGCTAAATCATGTCCCTGAGCACCACATCGAAACGGTTTTTAAACACATCCAGGGATGGTGACTCAACCACCTCCCCGGGGAGCCTATTCCAGTGCTTAACAACCCTTTCTGTAAAGAAGTGTTTCCTGATATCCAACCTAAACTTACCCTGGCGTAACTTGAGGCCATTTCCCCTCGTCCTGTCACCTGTCACCAGTGAGAAGAGACCAACCCCTCTCTCGCTGTAAGCACCTTTTGGATATTGGAAGAGAGCAATAAGGTCTCCCCTCAGCCTCCTTTTCCCCAGACTGAACATCCACAGTTCCTTCAGTCCCTCTTCGTAGGGCATATTCTCCAAGCCCTTCACAAGCATTGTTGCCCTTCTTTGGACCTGCTCCAGCAGGACCTCAATGTCCTTTCTGTACTGAGGTGCCCAAAACTGAACACAGTACTTGAGGTCTCACCAATGCCGAGTACAGGGGCAGGATGACTTCCCTAGTCCTGCTCACCACACCATTCCTGATCCAAGCCAGGATGCCATTGGCCTTCTTGGCCACCTGGCACGCTGCTGGCTCATATTCAGCCGACTGTCCATCAGTACACCAAGGTTCCTTTCCATCAGGCAGCTTTCCAGCCACACCTCCCCAAGCCTGTAGGGTTGCCTGGGGTTGTTATGACCAAAATGCAGGACCCAACACTTGGCCCTATTGAAACATCATAGAAGGGGAATAAATTCCATGAAACACTTGCTGTACTGCACTAGTACAGCTCCACGCTGTTCAATTTCATAGGTGATTATTTTTTTAACGAACGGTGCATTTGTTCTTTGTAACGCTGTAATGGTTAGTTCCCTGGCATTGCTCAAGTTGTGTGCAACATGGTGGCTGGATACCAGTCTGACAGTTCTAAGAAGAGGTTTTGAAGGGAAATGCAAATACAGAACAAGTATTTGATGAACATGGTGTTTGATAGCACTTCCCCAAAAGTAATGAATGGACAGCAAAAACTGGAAGGAAATCAGAGTCCGTATTTCATTCTCAGGTGTGCTTCTCAAATACTTGTTGCCTTTCAGAAAGGTTTTAGGGAGACTCTGGATCAGTTATACTTAAACTGAATTACTGAACTCTCCCAAACCGTATTCCAGATTAAAAAAATGTATTCACAGTGCCTATAAGAGCTGACATTTAAGGCTTCAGTGAGACCAATAATATCTAGAATTCTCTCAAGTAACTTAAAAATGCAACCTGCAGTGTTGCTAATGAAAATGGTATTTGCCAACATGGCATCTCATCACAGGGTTACAAGAATTCTGTATGTCTTCTTGCTTTTTCTGTTTAAAGTTTTCAGTGGAGAATGTGATGAATGTCCTTAGAGAAAACTGCTGGAATAAACAAGTGTCGTGGGCTTTTCAGAAAAATGGGTTGTAAGCTGATTTGCAGGAGTTAATGATCTTTTACCTTTAAAAAGTCACATTTCCCTCCAACTTTGTTACGTAGGCTACTGTAAGTCCTGACATTTGCTAGTCTAGGCCAAGAAAGTGAAATCTAGTGTGGATGTGTTGAATTAGTTGCTCATCTCAAAAATATTGTTAAGAGTATTGACTGGCTGACAGTTCAGAATACTGCTGAAAATGAACATTATGCCAGGATTTTCTTGATTGTTTTTTACTTTTTTTTTTTCAAATACCCCCTGGTGGGAAAAGAAAAGGAATAATTTGACCAGCATGCCACCTCATATGTATTTCTGTAGATATTCTCAGTTGGCTATGAATTCCCTTTTGAAGAAAATACGTATGAATAAATTCATGCATTTCCCACAAAAGCTGACATGCTGCACAAATACTGTTCAGTTTGTTTGAAGTGGGGGGCTGTTTCTGTGCGCAGCTGAGATTGCATCTGCCTGTCAGTCAGTACAACCATGGTTTTCAAGTACTGAAGATCAGTTTCTTTGTCTTGAAATAAGATTCACCACTGTTCAAAAAGATGTTCCTTAAGTACACCGTTAAGTAGAAAAAATATATATTTTTTCCCACGTGTAAAAACATTTCCAGTCCTAGCATTTTTCTAGAGAATAACGTCCGTGGGTTAAGGCATACTGTCGAGAGAGGTGCTGTATATTTCCCTAAATTTCCTTGACATCCATCATTTTTTTACAATAAAGCAGGTGCCATTCTACTTGTAAGCCAGTAGAACTTGGACTGCAAGGTAGCAGGCACACAAGTACTTCAGTTTATTCGTCCATTTTATCAATATGGTTGCCTTCTGTGGTGGTTTAACAATGGCAAGTGTAGAGTCCTACACCTGGGAAGGAATAACCACACGCATCAATATGAGTTAGAGGCTGACCTGCTGGAAATGAGCTCTGCAGAGAAGGATGTGGGTGTTCTGTTGGACAATAGGTTGGCCATGAGCCAGCAGTGTACCCTTGTGGACAAGAAGGCCAATGGTATCCTGAGGTGTATTAAATGAGAGTGGCCAGCAGGTCGAGGGGGGTGATCCTCCCCCTCTACTCTGCCCTGATGAGGCTACATCTGTAATACTGTGTCCAGTTCTGGGCTCCTCCGTTCAAGAAGGAGAACTTGTAGAGAGAATTCAGCAGAGGGCTACAAATATGATGAAGGGCCTGTTGCATCTCCTGTATAAGGAAAGGCTGAGTAACCTGGGACTGTTTAACCTGGAGAAGAGAAGACGGAGAGGGAATCATCACTGGAAGGCCACTGTAAGGTCTCCTCAAAGCCTTCTCTTCTCCAGACTGAGGAACCCCAGCTCTCTCATTCTGTCTTCATAGTGGAGGTGCTCCAGCCCTCTGATCATCTCTGTGTCCCTCCTCTGGACCTGCTCCAACAGCTCCATGTCCTTCTTGTGTTGAGGGCCCCAGAACTGGACACAGTACTCTAGGTGGGGTCTTATGAGAGCAAAGGGAATCTTATAATCACTTCTAAATATCTCAGGGGAGGTGGGAGTCAAGTGGGCTCTTTTCAGTGGTGCTCAGTGCCCAGTTAAAGGGCAGTGGGCACAAACTGGAACATGGGGAGTTCCGTATGAACTTGAGGAAAAACTTCTTTGAGGGTGATGGAGCACTGGAACAGGCTGCACAGAGAGGTTATGGAATCTTCTCCTCTGGAGATACTCAAAACCTGCCTGAACACTTCTATGTGTAACATGCTGTAGGGAGCCTGTTTTAGCAGGGGGGTTGGACTCTATGGTCTCTGCAGGTTCCTTCCAACCCCTACGATTCTGTGATTTTTCAGACTTTTGGAATAGAGTAAGGAAGAGAAGCAAGTAAGAAAAACATGGTTAAAGTGAGATGTGTTTGGCAGCGTGGAGGAGTGGTTATTTCTCGCTTCAGAGATTGTTTTGTTGGTTTGTTACGTATTGCTTTGTAGGCTCTTTCCTATGTCTCTTTTCCCTTCCATTTTTTTTCTTGTGCTGTTCTTAGAAGTGCTGTTCTGAGATTGTATTTTAATAGGTCTGTTATATTACCATGCTATTTTATGCAGATATATGAAACAGTTCTAATTTTGGTTGCTGCTTCTGGCCATTATAAAAATGCTAACAAATAAGGAATAAACTACTGCTGGCAATGCAGCAGATATTTTATCAAGTTTCTCTTAAACCTGCATAGTCAACATATCCTTCTTGCCCCATTGTTGTCTTCAGCTTCTGCTAGCCAGAAAGAAAGGAAAAAGAAGAAATAAAAAGTGAAGCATGGAACATTTTTTCCCCAGTATACTTCCTTGCATATCAGTCATATCAGTTATGGAAAAAGGGTATTCTTTAATTCTGCATAAATAGTCATTGGATCTCAGTTCCCTTCCTCTTGCAAAAGCATGGAGACACAGGATGGAGGTGGGCTTCCCTGCTGGATAACTTACTGTTCTCCTTTTCTCTTGCCTTAAAATGGAGAAGACATTAAATTTGTCTTCTCTCTGTCTTTTAAACATCATCAATTCCAGGTTACAGATGCACCTGCCTTTCTTAGGAGTTGCAATTGTGCGATGAGGTGCTGCTGGGAGCTGTTGTGCTCCTTTATAGCAGGCACGTGGGATGATTCCTGTGATTTTTGGGAAGGCACATTGCTGAGAGGAAGCTGGCTGGGAGGTCATTTTCAAAAGGAATAAAGATGCTTAGGGATGTGTATTTAAAAAGGGGCTTATGGCAAATATTGAATGGATTTTTCCTTATCCACTGGAGAGAGAAATCCGGAGTTGCAACTGAGGAGCTCTCACTGTCCTGTTTCTTTAGTACATGCTTTATATAGTAATATTCCTCTTCTGATGGCTCCGCTCCTTTTCCCCTGCTATCACAGGCATTGCATTTAAAATCGCATCTACTTCGCCTTTGTGGTAATTAGCCAAAAAGCTATCTGCTGAAAGGGGCAAGACTAAAAATAGTGACTCTGGAGTATGTTCCAGCTCCAATCCTAGCAATTCTACAGACTGAAAAAAGTCACATTCAGCACCAGCACCAGAAGTCCTCAGTACTTGTGTTTCCACCAAACCTAAATGTCAGTGACACAGATTCCTGCTCTTGAAACCAAAGCTTGTGGTGTCAACAGTGTTGGAGGTCATTCTACCTTACTGCTACCAAGCCATCGGTATTTGTGAAGGCATCTCTTCCAGTAAGGTGTTTTCTTGATTTCAAAGAGGTTCTTGATTAGTACTGACTGGGATTATCCTTCCTGTTCTTGAGTCTTAAGCAGCACCAATTCCTTCTTTTCAGCTACTTTTCCTTCTGTAGTGTGGCTGTCACATTATAGTGGGTGAAAACCTCTGAGAGAGAATGCAGATTTAGCTGTCATGACTTACCTTACTAACCTTCTGTTTTTTTTGTGTAAACATGCTTGCCCCTGTCAGACAAGGTGAAGTAGCTTATTGGTATATAGAAAGCCATTTCTGTGTCAGAGTTCAGATGTTAATTGTGGGTTTCTCTGGTGCAGAGCTCAGGGAAGCTCATGGATCTCTCCCTAGCCACTATGCCAGATGCTATAGTCATGCTGAACACTGCGGGTGTTCTGGGCTCTGCAAAACTGCTTTGGCAGCCACCAGCCTGACGAGCTCAAATTTACACAATATGTAGAATGTCATCACCACAGTACATCTTCTATTTTTAAGCAACTTTGTTCACATACTACTGATATTTGCAATTTGGGAAAGATCAGTAGACTAGTATCGTCCAACAGCCACCCTGCTGCCAAGGAGCTCCAAAAATTGTATGATCTCAGTGAGTACTAAAAGTTACCCTTGTGCTCACTCACCAAGTGGCAAGCTCTGTTGGTGATGTATTGATTTCCTGGCTTATTAAAATATGTCTGAGATTTTTGACACTGTAAGAACACTAAAACTGTCTGGAGGGTGACGAGGTGCATATGCTTCTCTCCAAATAGCACTTGTTATTTGGGATATAGCCAAGTTCAGAGCAAGTTCATAGATGACAAACCATCCATCCTCCATTCCTGGTTCTTTTCTGCAGCACTGTCTGACTGTAGAGCTCCAGTGCCTCTCAAACTGGGCTTCCCTGTGAGCAGTGAGTGATTTAATTCCTCAAGATATGGGCAGAATTCCAGCAAGAGCTTAACAGTTAGACTGCCATAGGGCAGCTACAGCATGGAGGGAGCAAATGAGGTATCTCTTGTGCTCCTCACAGGCTCTGTGGGTGGAAGAGATCACAGCTTTAGAAGTTAATTGCATTACATTTAATGGGAGAGTCCATCATCCTCTAGGTACCTCAGATACATGGGGCACTGAAGCCTCAGTGGAAACATTTTACAAAGAGATAATATTGTTCTGCCAGTGCCTCAGTTCGGGCCATTATTTAAATGTCCATAGAACTGAATTCAAATGAATACCATACTTAAAATGATATTTTATCAACAGAATATGACTTACCTGCCAGTGTTAGTGATGTACAAGTCAGAAAATTGTTCCTCAGTTATGGGTCTGCATTGACTTTGAAGTTTGCAAATTGCTTTGTGTTTCTCTGATGAAATACATTTCTTAAGTGGACCTTGTAAACAATGATCATACAGTTATTTGTTACGATCTGTTACAGTATTTCTGGCAAGCCGTTGCATCCTTTGTTTGCAGCCAGTGGTTTCGGCCAGCATTTCATCATTGCCAGTTCAGTACCACTGATGCTTCACTGGAAATTCTGCTCTATGTGATAAGCTGGTACAGTCAGTGGAGCTGAACACATAACCGTCTGCAGTGGTTAGATAGAGCTATTACAAGCTGGCCAAAGGTATGCTTGCTGCACAGTGTCTGTGTGAAACCATCGTGGGACTGGGGTGCTTTATCCATCTCTGAGGGTGGAACTGGAAGCTTTTCCTGAGCTGCTTTTGTGCCATGATTGCCATGAGTCATGTACCCTGCTTTAAAAAAAAAAAAAGCATGAAAGCGCTGTGGGCTTCTGCTGCCCAGCTCCTTCCTTTCCTGCTGCCTGTAGAGCTGAGCCATTTTTTGCCATCTACTCTGTAATCAGTAAGGTTTAGGATCGGTGTTACTTTGCATTACAATTCCATTTGAGGTTGTTCTTGGATCATATGATCGTCTTCTGTAGCACACGTGTCTGTAGGTCGCTCCAAAAGTAATGCCTCCTGTTCATTTCCATGGAAACTACAACAGGTGCAAAGAGCATGGTAACACTGATAGAGCAAATTCTCGTCTATGAAACACTGTTTTTCTACATAGTCACCACCATTAGCTATGCCTTTCACCAGTGATAAACAGGATCTTGGATGCCACGCTCATAAAAATCTGCATGACCATCCAGAACGTGGCTTGTCTTTCACATCACTGTTTCCACTGCTGAAATGTACCATGCATCACCTCACTGTACTCACATCCACTGGTTGGTCTCCATAAACTCTCAGAAAGCATCAGTGAATGTCAGTGTGTGCATTTTTTTCTGCATGAAGGAATTCAGCGACACACCTTTGCTCCACCTGCACTTCCATGTCAAGCGCTATTCTGTCAGACTGTCCTTCTGCTGCCATCTATCACGCAGCAATACATTTAATGAAATATTGGTGGGAATGTTCAACCTCTACTGCCATGCCACCAACACCTGCCTCTGATTTTGTGTGGGCGCACATAATAAAATAGAGAAGGCATTACTTTTGGAGTGACTTACATAAGAATAAATAATGCTGGAGATAACAAACTTCCAGCTTTATTAATGCATTAGTCTAAGCATCCTGGTACACATTTGACAGAATCCTTTCTGCTGGAAGTGCAAAAAGCCCTGCAAAAAATTAACAGGTACAGCACCATGTTTTAGGTCCCAGACATTCTGAAACGGTAATTGAGAGAAGTGTGAACAGCCTCCTTCGCTCAGTCCTAAGCAGAGTTAACACCAATTCAGTATCTGTGTTAGATCTCTGAATGCTTCAGTATTTTTGCAGAAATATCTGGCTAACCCTTTTTTAATGCTAGTGGCAGGATGAGGAGGAACTGTACCCTGCAACATGTAATACAAATTTGAATTACTGTCCTTCTGTTCCCTCAGACTATGTGTGTGCTTGAGTGCTGACTGAGACCCTGCCAAAGAGGAAGATTAAAGAAGAAATAGTAATGAATTAAGAAAAGAGACAGCTCACCCAAGAACTCTCCTCTGCTCCTTCTGCTTTTGGATTGCGTTCAATTCTGAGGCTTTGTACAGAGCTCCCATTAATAGGCACAAAAACTGGGGATTTTACAGGGGACAGGATTCCAGTCTGCAGGCTGTGGAGACAAATGGACATCCATCCTCCTGCAGAATCAGTTGAACTATGTTAATTCAGGTCAGAATAAGGCAGAAAGGTGATGACAGCTTTAATGTAAACAAACTAATTGTAGAGAAAAAAAAATAGGCCGATTACAAGAGCTTAACTTACAAGTCCACTCTTTTTAATCCCTAGACCATCACATCTACAACCATGTGACTGCTTCCAGTTTAAGAGCGGATAGAGATGAGAAAATTGTGAAATCATTTTGATGGGGAGAAAAAAAAAAGGGGTTGGTTGGAGCTAGAAGCGATGCCAAGCTTATTTTTAAAAGTTCTTATCTTGTATCTGAAAAAAGGAAAAGAAGGGATCCTATTTCTCTAGTTCTCTAAAAGTGTTAACTACAGCTCTATTTCTGAGGTTAGGAGGAAGTCCAATGTTCAAAACCCGGTATGAGGCTTAATGTTATCTGCATTGTAGTTCATTTTTCCATCTGGAAAACAGAAAGGAGAAATGAGAACACAAAAATATTCATGGCCAGATTTCTCTGTGTAAAAAATGGAAGAAAATCCCAGCTTTCTGGAATATATTTTGAATTGAGAAGTCATCTTGAAAGAAAAATTTCACTGTATTGTAAGTGTAGGTGGGAGCACAAAAATGTATGATAAAAATAGCAGAGTGCATGAAAATCAACACTGGAGATGTTATATGCTAATATCTGAGAGATAAATTTATTTAGTACTTTACAATATGGAAAACAAAAACTTCTCAAGTTGTATTTCAAATAGTTAATTCTGAATTCTAATTTCAACTCAGACATTAGCTCTTACTGTTGCCTTTGGGAGCGGTGTAGAATAGTCAGGATCGTTCAGCAGCTTTACAGTTGGTGTTCCATGTTGAAAAGGGGCATTTCAGCTCTTTCTCAGATGTAAAATGCAGGGAATCAATAACACATCTTAATATTTTGTATCTGTGGTCAAATTGCCTAGAGCACTAAGAGATGGCTGTGTTGGAGAAATGACATTTTAGCTGATAAGAGGATCAAAATAATGATTTTCAAAGCACGTGGGTGTTTTTGTAGGCTCTTCTAAAGCCATCATGGATACAGCAAGCTGAGAATTCCCATACATGGTATTTTTGGTATCACGAGTGAGAAGTGATTTCTGTAGATTGACAAAATAGATATGTCTTCATGAAACTGAAGAAGGTTAACTTGTTTATGTTATATGAAATAAGCTGCCCTTCAGGTAGGTGTGGTAAACCGACTGGGAAAACCATCTGTACTTCTGTTCAACACTACTTAATGGTTCTCTTACTATACCTAATGTCTTCAGAAAAACACATTTCAGGTGATGTCTTCAGTGTCACTTGGTCTTTGTTGTTATCAGATGATGCAGTAGCAGCGTCTGTCTATGGGAATTAAATCTATGACAAAATCCAGCTAATTAAATCCCTACCGGATTAATAGTCACATATCAGGTGAAACTGAATCATACAAATATTTCTTATTATGCTATGGCAAAATTAAAGCATCTGCTGTCATTTCAAACCATGTAACAAATGTTAAATAGTCACCTAAACCCTTTTTTCCCTATCTTTCCAGCACAAATCAAAAGTAATATACAATTCTCCTTATTACTGTGACAGAAACCAGAAAAGCTGTTCTGGGTAACTAAAAAGAAACATCTATAGCACAGTTAACACTGCTGCGTAATAGAGTAGGAGTAATGGTGTAGGTTTTATAAATTGATGCCTAAATCACCTGAACCAAGTGGTTGATCATAAATCTTTTTTTTTTTAAACTCTTTTTACCTCTGTTTTGTGTTAGTAGATAAATACCCAATACAGTATCCATTCTAAGTGGAGGATGCTTCTGACAAACTACTAGTTTGTGTCGCCTTAGCAAAGGCAAAGGTAGCAAATGGTTCTTTCAGTGTCAAGCCAATTTATTATAAACAAGCAAGATATTTTTCCTTCTCTTCTGCCCTGTGCACTTAGAACTGCATGGTGTGGCATAGAAAGAATTATCTATTAATACATCCTTTTGTTGTTACAAACAAACAAAAGTCTGAATGTCACTTGGATATTATTTTGTACTCTGTGGAGAATGTATATTATATAACCATAGTAAAAACTATTTTCTTAAATTTTATTAACCTGTATGTTAGGCTAGTAATATTAGGTTGGTTAATCTTACTTTAGTAAGTAATTTATGTTAGCTCTAGTGTGCACGTGCTGATTGTTGTTTATGAGCATGCCTAAGAACCAGCGCGTGTGAAAATTAGTAGTTTTTGAATATTCAGTGAAGTACACGAGTTGCTGTGTAGCTGTTGCCTGTAACTGAAGTGGTCTGAACATAGATTGGAATATGAGAATTATTCAGTTTCTTTACTTTGTTCTTATAACTTAAGAAGTTTTCTATTACACACCTCTTTGTATTTAAAAGGGACCTCAAGTGATCATCAAGTCCAACCTCTCTGCTAAAGCAGGTGCCCTACAATAGGTGATACAGGTAAGCGTTCAGATGGGCCTTGAGTATCTCCATAGGAGGAGACCTCTCTGGGCAGCCTGTTCCAGTGCTCTGTCACCCTTGCCATAAAGTTGTCCTTCCACATGTTTGTACGGAACTTCCTATGTTCAAGTTTTAGGCCGTTATTCCTTGTCCTATTGCTGGGCACCACCAAGAAGAGCCTGGCCTTATCCATTTGACTCCCACCTCCCTTCAGATATTGATAAACATTAATCAGATCCTATCCTCAGTCTTTTCCCCAGGCTGAACAGACCCAGGTTACTCAGCCTTTCTTCATAGGGGAGATGCTCCAGGCCCTTTATCATCTTTGTGGCCCTCTGCTGGACTCCTTCTAGGAGATCCCTGTCTTTTTTGAACTGGGGAGCCCAGAACTGGACACAGTATTCTAAATGTGGCCTCACTAAGGCAGAGTAAAGGGGGAGGATCATCTCCATCAACCTGCTGGCCACACTCTTTTTAATGCACTCCAGATACCATTGTCTTTCTTGTCCACAAGGGCACACTGCTGGCTCATGGCCAACCTGTTGTCCAACAGAACACCCAGGTCCTTCTCTGCAGGCATCCTCTCCAGCAGGTAAACAGGGTGCAGACATTCATCTGAACTGATGAGAGTGAAGCAAGTAAGTTACGGACTAATCTACTGATGCTATTTAAAAAACAACAACAACAAAAAGTTTTCAAATTGAACAGATAAAATACCTATATATTAATATAAGTAAACAGAAAAGACCGTAAAACATTATGTAAAGGATTCACAGGTAAAGTGTTACCAGCCTTAGTGAATCGTGTTTTAGAAATAGATATGCAAGGAAATAAAATGGCATGCAGCTTTCATTTGTGGTCAGTGAATTCAGATGAATTTATGCACCTCACTTTCTTTTTGGTCCCTGAACATCTGGATGGTGAGGATGGAACAAGGCCCTTGAAAACAATATCCTCTCTCATAGAGGAACACAGCCAAATTAAACATCAGTAATTAGTGGTGTGTTCAATCTGTACACAGGCAGCTGTATGACTGGTGATGTGTAAATATTACAGAAAGGGACATGAGTAATGAAAACAAGGAAGCGCCTAATTATGCATGAAGTAATTTGGAGTTGCATAGATTATGGATAGATCAATTTCAGAAACTAACGGGTGAAGTACAAGTGTCCTATATATCATCCAGAGCAGATGAAGAGGATTTATAACTGTATTTGTCCAAGCCTTGCATATGCAATCATTTTAATATAAGAACAAACATAGGGTTTGAGCCTGGGCTTTAGGAGGCCTGGTGAATGCAAAGTATATTTAGTAGAAATATCCAAAAATTGCTAAAAAGCATACACACAAATTCTTATTAAGCTCAGAAAGACAAGTACCTTTTTTAGAGGTGAGGAAAAATCTTGTTATGTGTGATCAGCTTGTATGTCTGCATGGGCCTTTGGATATATTTGTATGTCAATATAAAAAGTGACTCATGCACAAGACAAAATTTAAAAGGCAAAGATTAAATTTGAATTTACTGCTGTGTTGTGACATACTGCACCAATTAAGTGCTTATTACAAGGTTTTAGGGCCAGAACTCTAAACCCTGTGAAATCAAGGAGGAAGGCTTCTATCGATGGCAGCAGGTGTTTTGTCCAACCCTTTCATGGTGGTGCAGTCATATGCCTTAGCTGTCATTTGTGTGGTCAGACCTTGCTGTTTTCTCACTGCTCTGCCACTGCTATGTAAGCAAAGAGAATACTGTTATTGTAGTGTTTGTTGTTGTTTTCCCCTAGCAAAATGCAAGGTTGGGACCATCCATTCCGTAACACTGCCTTCAGAATGACTGAGCATTGCTTTGTTGCCCAGGTGCTTCTCAGGTAGCCTGGCTTTTCACACTGGATCAACAGGTCTTTTCATTAATCACCTTGAACACAAGCAAGTGCTCTGGACTCTATTGCCCTCTGCTAAAAGAAATCAGTAGTTTCCATTCAAAGAATAGACATCTTTCCTACTTTCAGAATATTTCCTAAGTTAAAGAAAAAAATTAAAGGTCGAAGGTTTGGAATGATGGAGAGGTATTTCCAGTTCGTAACAGTATTAGTTAATAAGGGAAAGAAAAGCCAGATTTAGGTGAGTTTAGCTATACAAAATCCAGCCGACAAGAGAATCCTCATGTTCAGGATAGCTTCTGGCAGCAGTAGATAGCAGCCTTTTGGAAACAACGTGTTCAAAGTTAATGACTCAAAGCAACAGCTAGCAGCCAATCCCCAAGGAAAATGAAGCTGTGTAGGTTTTTTTAAATAAACCAGATAGAAATATTTGATTCCAGTAACATTTTTTATTCCTCACTAAATTGCCTCGAGGACTCTGTATTTTGATTTCTAGATGGAGATTAAAGGGCAATCACAGCTTCACTGTACCTACAAATGGATGTGTTTCTCCTAAGAATACCTCGCATACAGAGTTCTGTCTGATGTCCCTAACGTCCTGTGTGAGGTACAGAAAATAAATATCTTACAATTGCTGCCCTTTGGCCCTCTTATTTGTTGGTTACCTTTTTTCATCCATACTGTTCTGTTACTCCTTTTAGAAGAAATTAGACTCTCTTATTTATGTAGTTACGGTTTTTTGTCTATTTGGGGGAAAAAAAAACTTTCTTAAAAAAAAGCCCAATTTTTTGCAACATTTTTTGTCTATTTTTTCGTTCTTCACTTAGCTTCTGGCTTTAGGAGATTACTGATCTGAAGATATGGAAGTGTCTGTACAGATACATAAGGTTGTTTGCTTGTGATGTTGATCAGGTCACGAGCATGTTACTTTATCTATCATGAGCACGTTACTTTATAAATCTAGTATCTCTGAAGCTATTGTGATCTGGGCTTTGTAGTTCTTGTTTTCCTTTCTCAGTCATTTTAGTTCTTTTCTGTTGTACCAGAGTGTAAATACCAAGTGTCACGGACGTCCATCTTGAGCAGTAATTTAATTCTTCTGGAGTTTCATTGGCCAGCAAGAAAAAATATTTCACTTTTCCATTCTTCTTCTTTTTGGCTTAACTGTGTACTCCAAAGCGGTCTGTGCACACATTCCAGGGCACAGCCAAGTGGGGCTTGTTAACTCTCTCTATCCTATGCCTGTATTCAAGGGCCATGAAAAGCATTGTTTTAGATGGTTGATTTTATGCTGTGTTTTGAAGTGGGGAAATAGTTGTCTGAAGAATCTGTCCAGACCAGATTTAAAGAGTGAAACGATGGTGGCACAGTCATTTCCAAGCTTCAAGCAGAACTGTATTAAATCTTTTTTCTTTTTTTTTCTTTTCCATATATGTCAGTGAGAATTCTTCTTCCCTTTCAAAAGCTATGCTTTTGAAATAATACTTTTTCAACTTCTAAAGTCTTTCCATAAACTTTTATCTTTTACACTTATTTCCAGTCATAGGATAGAAGCAATACGTGCCTTTGTATCCCTGTATTGAAACCCATGCTTCTGTTGAGATAATTCTGAGAAGATAATTAAATCTACTACACGGTTGGAATGACATTATAAGTCTTTTTTTTTCTAGTCTAGTGTAACTGTTTATGACATTTGGTTACTGGCCCAGTAATTAACATTTCTCAGGACTGTCAGTTCAACTGAGTGAGAAGAAATTACTTTGCCTTGTATGTTTCCTCTTTATCAACTGTCAGTTTTATTTAGCTGGAATGAACACGTAGCACATCCAAATTGTCATCTGTTTCATATGGACCTGCATGGAGCTGTGCTGGAGTTACAGAGGGCAGACTGTACGTCTGCTTGCTTCTGGTGTGACCTGGAGGGCAGTCTTCACACTGCTGAGTCTCTTTCAGTTTTCCTGCTAAATCCAGCACGTTTTATGCTTGTCTTCTGACACGCAAACATAATATATTGTATCAGATGCATATAACATGTTTTTGTAAAATCATAGAATATCCCAAGTTGGAAGGGATCCATAAGGATTGTTGAGTCCAACTCCTAAATCTAAGAACATCTCCATTTGGACAAAGCAGAAGCCACAACATGAGCAGTTAACAATTGAGTAGCTTAGAGACAGCTATGGAGCTGGCCAAGTGCCTTCTGACTCTTCTGCAGCACAATCTTTGAGTCCCCAGCAGTTTTTAACTCCATGATTGCTGTGTTGTCCAAGTATTTAACAGTCCTCAATACACTTACCTTTCTGGATTTAATGCTTTTCGTAGAGTCATGAAGGTTGGAAAAGACCTCCAAGATCATCTAGTCCAACCACCAACCCGTGTCTCCAAGTGTCACATCTCCACAGTTCTTGAACACCTTCAGGGACGGTGGCTCCACCACCTCTCTGGGCAGCCTGTTCCAGTGCTTCACCACTCTTTCTGAGAAGAAGTTTTTCCTGATATCTAACCCAAACCTCCTCTGATGCAATTTAAGGCCATTACTTCTCATCCTACCACTGTTATGTGGGAGAAGAGGCCAACCCCCACCTTGTCACAACCTCCTTTCAGGCAGTTGTAGAGAGCGATGAGGTCTCCCCCGAGCCTCCTCTTTTCCAGACTGAACAGTTCCTTACAAAGAAGAGAAAATTGCTGTTTTTGAGGAAATCCTGTCACATCAGTTGCAGCTTCTTATTGGCCTATTATCATCACTAGTGAGAAAGCATAGAATCATAGTGTTAAAATCTCACATTGGCCTCTCAGGTGTTTAACTCAGATTTGGTTTTGCACAGCCAGCCTGGTAGGTGAGCATCTCAGCATGCATCAGTCTGGTTTCTGCAGCAGGTATTTCTGAAATCTGGTCTCCTTCCTGTGGAGCTCTGGGCTCTGGTGTACAGTGCAGCTCCTGTGGCTGCACCACTGAGGACATCACACTGTGGAACCCTGAGAGGCACTGGGCTGGAACCTAAACCCGCATTTGTCATTTTTGTCACCACAGTAAGCTATGGAAATAGCACTTGTGAAATGACAAGAATTGCATTAATTGCAGTCAGCAGCTGCTGAGGATACTGGGAAAGCATATTTTGTTTTGGGAATATCATGTTTGGGTTTCCAAAATAAAATTTTGAAGGATTTCTGTTCCATGAAAACTTGAAACGTTGGCTTACCTCCCCATTCTAGATTTTTTTTTCTTGAAAACACAAAAATGATGTAATAAAAATTCAGATTTCCAGACTGCTCCACTTATGTTGGGAGATTATTTCCCTTTTGTTTCTACATGGTATTAGGAAGAAACTTGATTACATTTATGCTTTTAACAGTTGTAGTTCTCTCATGACTGCAGTGATTGGTAGTATCCCTGGAGGCATTCAAGGCCAGGCTGGATGTGGCTCTGGGCAGCCTGGTCTAGTGGTTGGGGACCCTGCACATAGCAGGGGGGTTGAAACTAGATGATCATTGTGGTCCTTTTCAACCCAGGCCATTCTATGATGCGATACGATACGATACAATATGATATGATATGATATATCCCAGTGCGCTTCTTCAGTTTTCTTTTGGCCAATTTCCTTTCATTACTTCAAATAACCCAACTGTTTTTTTTTTTTTTCTTTACACCCTTGACATTCACAGATAATAATGTTTTTCAGCCTCTCTGTAGCCAAGCTATACCTATTTGTCTTCTGGTGTTTTGATTATAGAGTAACTAAGCAGCTATGGAAAATACACATTCTCTAATGTACATTAGTAGAAGCAGATGGTGCAATCTGTTCATCGATGGAGTTCAGTTTCTAAAGCTGATTTAAGCTGGTTTGCAGCAAATACCGCTTCGGTACAGTCTGTTGTGGAATGTGCACAAAGGGAGAGGTCCTGTTTCGTGTTTGCATTTCATTGCATCAAGGTAAAGGCATGTTGTTTAAATCCATGAGACTGAATTCTTTGTAATTTGCTATTGTCATTTTTCATCATGCTTTTCTGTTGAAGGCTGTGGGCTGCCGGTCCCTTTTGCAAACGTTGTTTTCATGTAGTCATTAATAAAATTTGCACTTGAGAAGAAATGATGGCAAATTATTTTCTTAATTTGTGAAGTGGAGAGGAATTTCAAATTAATTATAACAGCATTTCACAGAAGTTGGCATATTTCCCATTGTTAAAAAAAAGAAATAGAAGTTTCCTCTTTCCGTCAGAATGAAGAATTGTCCAAAATTATTCCAAAAACATAAAAGCTGTTTGTGTTCTATGTCTGCTCAGCCAAGTGCGGGAAAGAATAGAGTGTATGGTGTTGTCTCCTTCAGCTCAGATAGATCCTGTAGCCTCTGAAGCAGGAACTGTTTAGGCAGAAATGATAAACTCCTGAGGCTCTGTGTAGCTGAATAAACAGACTAACAGGGACAGCTTTCCTCTCCCCATTTACCACAACACAAAATGTTTGCAGCTCTGGATACAGGTGTTGCAAGCAATAAAGATGAGAAAGCGCTAGGTAGTTTATGGTCCATTTCCTTCTGCACTGAAGGATGTGCCTCTCCTATGGAGACATGTTGAGGGAACTGGGCTTGTTTAGTTTGGAGAAGAGAAGGCTCCAGGGAGACCTCATTGTGGCCTTCCAGTATTTGAAGGGAGCATATAAACAGGAGGGGGAACGGCTGTTTATGAGAGTGGATGGTGATAGGACAAGGGGGAATTATTTTAAACTGAGACAGGGGAGGTTTAGGTTAGATATTAGGAGGAAGTTTTTCACACAGAGGGTGGTGACGCACTGGAACAGGTTGCCCAAGGAGGTTGTGGATGCCCCATCCCTGGAGGCATTCAAGGCCAGGCTGGATGTGGCTCTGGGCAGCCTGGTCTAGTGGTTGGCGACCCTGCACGTAGCAGGGGGGTTGAAACTAGATGATCATTGTGGCCCTTTTCAACCCAGGCCATTCTGTGATTCTTTGTGAGAATCCTCCAAGATCGTGTGTAGTTAATGAAATTAAAGGATGCAGTGGAGTAGAACAAGGACTCCAAAAATATTACAGAAGTACTGTGATACAGAAGTGTCCATTTGGAAATTTGTTAGGGTTTTTAGACTGTTCTCTGCCTTTTGAGAATTAGGTGATTGTTACAGCTGTTTCTTTCCTTGAAGCGATTCTGTTTTCCAGTTCTTGCCTTCAGAGCATTGTTAGCTGCTCTGGACTTAGTAGTTAGGGCTAGAATTTAAAACTTCATCTCCCACGCAATATGAACTCTGTCTGCCAGCTCCAAGGCTGTCAAACATCACAACTTGCACAAAAGGTGATTTGTTTCCCTGTTGGGTTTTGGGTTGTTTTTTTTGGTTTTTTTTTTTTACAAATCCAGTACTTAATTCGTGAAGAAGATACTTAGGTACTTTCCTAGGGTCATAGAATGTCCCTGGTTGGAAGGGACCCATAAGGATCACTGTGTTCAACACCCAAAATTCCGACCATATGCCTGAGAGTGTTGCGTTGTCCAAAAGCTTCTTGACCTCTGGCTGTGACCCCTGCCCTGGGGTTCCATGCCCATCACCCTCTCAGTGAAGGTATTGTGTAAAAAGAAAGGAATGTAATAGGAGAAGTATGAGATGAGTATGATGAGAAGTATGAGAAAATAAAACCTGACATTTTGTAAAATGGTAAGTATGTGTGATAGACAGTGATTGTTCCTAAAAATATATAATGTATGCCACCAATAAGAGTGCAAATGCCATGCAATTCACATCATTTTGAGCTGACCTATATTTACTGCAGTGTGTCCTCTGCAGACGGTGGTATGTGCATTACTTAGTACAGAAAACTCTCTACATTAGTGTTAAACCATTAAAAAATTCACAGTTCTCAATATATCCGATCCCAAGATACTTCTTATAAAGTTAAAAAAGTTATTAATGTTTCTATGGTTTGCCCAGAGAAGCTGTGGATGCCCCATCCTTGGGGGCATTCAAGGCCAAGTTGCATGAGGCCCTGGGCAGCCTGAGCTGTTGGGTGGCAGCCCTGCCTACAGCGGGGGTTGGAAATGGGTGAGCTTTAAGATCCATTCCAACCCAAGCTGTTCTGTGATTCTATGATAATGCTGTTTTACACTGGCATTTGATATGGGTGCATTCTGAATTAAAAGTTGTATTCTTCTTGTATATGTCTGTATTTTGAACTGTAGTCATAGGTGTAATTAAGAAAAGCAATGCAGAGCACACTTTAAATATTGTGATCCTGAAGCTCTGAAGGCTTTTTTTTCTCTGTGGATGACTTGCTCAACTAAATTACACATGCACAGAGTCTGCTTTCACACAGATCTTACAGACAAACCCAATTATACTGCTTCTTATTAGGGAAGCTAGTCAACATTTGTGCTTCAGCCATTAACTGGTCTTGGAATTTATCATGCCAGATGAATCTGTAATCGGATCTGTTGTTTTTTTATTTAATAACAGAATAGGTACAGCTTCACAAAGCTTGGGTGAGTTTCAGTGTGTTCACAATAACAGACACTTTTCTGAAGACACTAATTAAGAGGAGAATACTCACGTAGCAGAGCTCAGAAGTGCAGGGTTCTAAGTTTGTTTCTTAACAAACAAGCTCTGTAGGGAGCGTTCTGAAGTTAATGTACTGAGCTGCCAAGCTTATGTTATGGGAAAAAAACAAGGCAGAGCTTGTTATAAAGCTACACTTTTAACCTTCAAAACTGAATCTTATGCTTTTGGACTCAGTTACCTCAAAACTTAGCCATCTCTTTCTTCTGTCTTTTAGTCATTGGTGTTTTTTTTAAAGAAAGTATTGGAAAGTTTTTTTTTAAAACAACTTTAGTTGTGGCAGAAATTGGAGCTGTGACTTGATCCTGAGCTTGCACATCCTGAAGGTATTTTCAACATACTGAGAGGTTGTATTAGGGTTTAGAAATGATACACATTTGGCTGTGACAGGCACTGTAAGCTTCAGAGATGATGCACAGAAGCCAAAGGCCCTGGAGCACAAATCTTATGAGGAGCGGCTGAGCGAACTGGGATTGTTTGGTCTGAAGAAGAGGAGGCTTGGAGGAGGCTTTGTCTCTCTCTACAACTGCCTGAAAGGAGGTTGTAGCGAGGTGGGGGTTGGCCTCTTCTCCCAGGTAACAGCAACTGAACAAGAGGTAATGGCCTTAAGTTGTGCAAGGGGAGGTTTGGGTTGGATATTAGGAAGAATTTCTTTTCATTGTGGTGAGGCATTAGAACAGGCTGCCCAGACAGGTGGTGGAGTCACCATCCTTGGAGATAGTCAGGAACCATGTAAATGTGGCACTTGGGGATATGGTTAGTGGGCATAGATGGGCTGATGCTTGGACTGGGTGATCTTAGAGGTCTTTTCCAACCTCAATGATTCTGTGATTCAAAGAAGGCTTTTTTAAAGAAAATGGAACGAGTGTTTGGTCTCTGCTGCAGGATTTCACAGAAAAGACCTGGAGGAAGGTAAGGCTGAGTGATGCAGGGCTGCTGTAAAGCCATCCTTCACCCAGTTCAGAGAGGAGGAGCTCCCCTCTCCCCTTATCCTCTCCCAGCCCCCAAGCAGTTCAGCAGCTCCTATCCCTCTCTATTCCTGGGCTCCATCCACACTGCTGGTTTTTGCTTCTGGCTTTGCTGTCCTCTTGCTCTGCCTGTAGAAGCACAGACCCCATTGTTTTCAATGGAGGTTTCGATGGAGGTGGTTGGGTGGGGAGTGCCATGGGAAACAGGGAGCTGAGGAAGCACTGGTCTCACCAAACAGAGGGAAGTAAAATGTAATTAAGATCTTTGAACAAAGACAGTGCAGCAGCAGAATACTGTGCAGTTGGCAAAGGAATTAGAGTTGGCTGAAAGTATGATGATCAAATTTAAGAAAAAAATCTGTCTCTCGCTTTAACTGATGCATCTTTCAGTCTACTGTTTGGTTTGCTGTGCTTCATTTCTTTGTTGGTGACTAACAGCAGAAGCTGGTAAGGTGTTCCCATTAGAGAGGATAAGCAAAGCTGCTTTTTCACGTGGGCTAAGGAGAAAGATAGGTTTCTCTCCCTTTGTGTGTTGTTTACAGTGAAGGATTCCTAAGGGCTGCTGAGGCTGTGCATCTTTTCCTTTTAACCTAATGCTGATTTTGCTTGTATTTAAGCATGCTTTCAAAGTTCAGGTAGCAATAATTTGTTTCTCTTTGCTTGCTGGGAACTGTTGAGTGGATTAATTCAACAGCTTAGTGTGAGCTATGTGAGAGCAGATAAGCTATGCAAGCTCACCTGTTCAGCTACCTACAGCAGTGTGTAGTCTTTGACATGATAACACATATCCAAGTGCAGTGCTTTCTTGGAGCAGTTTCATTTCAGTGTCCTTTGCAAAAACCCCTTGCTGGTTGTTTCCAAGTCTATTTTAACAGAAAGGAGGTGGACATCCACAAAAAGGTGACCTGCTGCCTAGCATTTTAGGTCTGCAGACTAAGGAAGGAAGAGATGAAAAAAAAACCTTAAGAAATGGAGGCAGTGAGGTTTTCTAGGGACATAGTCCAAATGTTTCCCAGCTTGCCACAAACTGTTAAATTGTTTACAGTAAATTTTAACTGGAAGCTCTCTAGTCAAGCCAGATGCTGTGGCTGTTTGCAGAGCTACTGGGGGAGTGATGAGGTATCTGTGAGTGGAGCTTTAGAGGTGAAATTGCCTAGTTGGAGGCAGAATGCTGGCATCTGTAACTCCCTAAAGGCTGAGCGAAGGGGAGCCTTGTTCCAGTTGTCACTGGAAGAGAAGAGGTAGCAGAGATGCTGTAGATTTTTTCTTTTCCTTTGGGAAACCAACAGTCTGCCTCTTTCCTTATAGCTTGTCTTTAGCTACATGAGCAGCTTCATCAAAAGAACTGTGGAGCAAATTAAATAAGCTTGTATGTACATCATCTACCTGTTTACCAGTAATTCAAGACCTAGACCTTTGGAGAATTTGGTAAAGATGTGGCTTTTCTGTCTAAAAGACTCCTTCATAAAGTTCTTCTTTTTTGTTGCTCGTAGCAAAATGTCACAGTGGTTGTGGATCTGCAGACACTGGGTTGAGGTAACTGCGGTAGCAGCTAGGCACCACACAACTGTACATCCCTGGTAGTATGGAGGAAGAGGAAAAAGGCAGAAAAAAACATGTCCAAAGAAGAGCTCTGAAGCTTGGGAAGGGTCTGGAGCACAAGTCTTATGAGGAATGGCTGAGGGAACTGGGATTGTTTAGTCTGGAGGAGGCTCGTGGGAGACCTTATCACTCTCTTACAACTACCTGAAGGGAGGCTGAGGTGAGGTGGCGGTTGGGCTCTTCTCCCGCATCACTAGTGATAGGATGAGAGGTACTGGCCTTAAGTTGCACCAGGGGAGGTTCAGGTTGGATATTAGGAGAGTGTTGGGGCACTGGCACAGGTTGCCCAGGGAGGTGGTGGAGTCACCATCCCTGCTGGTGTTCAAGAACCATGTGGATGTGGCACTGAGGGACGTAGTTAGTGGGCATAGTGGGATGGGTTGGTGGTTGGACTAGATGATCTTAGAGGTCTTTTCCAACCTTAATGACTCTGTTATTCTTTGAAAACATATGGGGCAAGGTAAGACATGCTTAATAAGCACAGGAGAAGTGGAAGAAGTGATGCAAAAGCAATTACTAACCACCTCCCATTGGTAGACTGATGCCAATGGCTAACCTCCCTAAGCCCCCTCTTCTCCCTTTTTTATTGCTGAGCATGACATCGTATGAACTGGAATGTCTCTTTGGTTACATTGGGTCATCTGCTGTATTTTGTCCTTTCCCTTGTGCACCAAGGGGTGAGAAACAGGGGTAGCCTGGGTGCTGTGCAAAGGTGCTATGCGAACACTGTTCAGCAGTAACTAAAACACAGCTGTGCTATCAGCACTGTTTTGATCACAGATCTAAAACAGCACCATAGAAGCTGCTATGAAGAAAATAAACTCCATCTCAGCATGCTGAAAAGAAACGTGTAGCTTTTTGTTGACAGGATTCTAAAGTCCTTGTTATTTATTACCATTTTTCTCAAAGCAGCAACAGGTGAAAACAGATTAGGTTTGGCAGGAAAATTTTTCATTTTAGAAATGACCGGTAGTTAAGAATTTAAAATTTGTCTTCTAAAAGCCAAATCTAGATCATGTCTAACAAAGACGCTTCATTTTTTTATGAAGAGATTTGGGGACTGAGGAAAATGGGTACAGGAAAGGAAGCTGCATGTCTGAAAATGGAAGTGGGAAAGGAGGCTGTGTCTTTAAAACCATAATAAAAAGGCAAAGCATATTGTGATACTTAGGTGTGGTTTTTTTTAAGCTGTGACAGGATGTTTTTCTGTAAATGATGTAGCATAGCAAACTTGACATTATAAGCTTGAAGTATCACTGGATGCTCCTTAGTCAGTAATACGCTGGAGAAAAATTTAATGATCGTTTAGGGATTATAATAGTCATTTCTGTCTTTAAAATGTATAAATACCTGAAGGTAACTTGATTTTTATAGATCTATTTTGTCTCGGTTTTTACATTAGGAAGTCAGATCTTGTCTTTCCTCTTATCTCCTCAGGCATCCAATTCTAATGTTGGAAATAATTGGTTTATGGTATCAAGAAAACTATTCACGTTGAAGTTTTTCTTAAGCAAGAAATTATTTATAGCTGCAAATTCCGAGTATAGGCACATGCTTTTGAGCAGGGTAGTTTATTCATGTTGGTGGGAGTGTGGCAGTGCAGGTTAGTGAGGGTGGACCAGAATTGTAGGACCAGCTATGCCAGAGGAAGACCCCTCAGGTCACCTTTCCTGGGCTTCATAGGGATGTCAGAAGGGAAAGGGGAGATTTGGGGGTTTTGGTGCACAGCACTCTGATGGAAAGGCTGACTGGGGGGCAGGGGGGCAGTGGTGGATTTGGGATGATTAAAAATGAATTCTGCCTTACCTTTCTCCTGCTGCAGGTGGGCAGCTGCCCTGCATGGGAAGGGCATGGTAGTGCAACGCAGCTGGTGGTCTCTGAGACATGGCAAAGAGCAGGCACTGATACTTGCAGGTCCCACCTTTCTTCTTTTTCATTCCCATTGAAGAAGAGAGGAAATAGCCGCTCAAATTGCAGGCTTTCCTATAAGCAGTTACTGTAACTGAATGCTCGCTCTCCCCAGCAGTCTGGGCTGGGCCAGAGTGCTCTACCAGGAGCTTTCTCTGGAAGTCCTTCAAATTTGGGTAAGCTTAGAACTCCAAACTGCATAATTTTCAGAAAGGCATACATGGTGCAGGGTTAGGAACAGTGCTTTTAACCCTTTCACCCATGCTTTTGTTTTTAGCAGTCTGAATTTTGTCAGCAGTGGTTCGTATACTTTATTTCTCATTTGATTGATTGGTTTTGTTGGCTTTGTTGATGGCTTAGGATAAACTGTTTTAGGAAGAGGCAGGAATTGCCAACATCTGGCTCTGAAGCAAGAAAAAGCCTTCAACCAGCAAGAGGGAGGATAAAATTATTTCCTATGCTTTTGTCTTGCTTTGTAGTGCATTTTTTGCATATATTTAAACTCGTTTGTGCATTTTTAGGAAGACTGACCCTTCCCCAAAACGACACAGTCATTTATTTTCTTTTCCAACTTACCTTTTACATTGTCTAGCACAGAAGAGGAAGAAGTGCTGTATAGTTGTTTCCTAAAGGATCTTTTTTTAATAGCAACAACTATGAAATATATGTGCACAGATATGCATGTAGTTAAAACTGTATATAATTCTTTCTAAGGGAATTCAGAAATAGCTAATGTCCCAGATCTCACCTTCACTCTGATTTCTTCTGGCATGTTACCTGATCTCTTCTTCCCTGTGTTCCTTGTTACCCTGCCAGTTTTCTTCCACATCTCATGTCAGTGGTGGAGGTTGCCTACGTGCACGGCACTACACAAAAGTGCTCTCAGATTTTCCTTCTGCCTAGTTTTAAACCTGTTTGTTGCTGGAAAAAGCCACGCATGTAACTTCCCAACTATAGAAATGCTCTGTGTCCTGCAGTTTTATCTCCTTAAAAACTGAGATGAGCTGCAAACAAATTTGTGTAGATGTAAGAACCAATGAGGAAGGTTTTGTTTCCCTTCTGGACACTGAGTGATTGACTGTGATGATTGTAGTATGGAGAGGACTGTGAAACATTGATGTTTATAAAAGTTGCAGATCTGCAGATGTCTCTGCATTTTCAGCAGATATGAGATAAGCAAGTGTTCATTTCTTTGCAGTAAGTACGATGGGCCGCAGCAGGCCATCCTGCTGATGCCTGGTGTGCCTGACAGCTGTGGAAGGAGCTTTTCACCTGCACGAGTACTGTGCTGGCTTGAACCAAGCCCCCAGGGAGGACAGGGGGTATGCAGAGTGTTCCACAGGGCTGAGCGATCAATGTGAGGGCATGTGGAAGGAGAAAGCATCTGGAAAGGGTCCTTCTTATCCCAGAGTAAGTAAGTAAAGAGAAGCAAAAAAAACCCCAAAAAACCAGCTGGTGATAGCAGCCACTTATAAACTTTGTTAACAGTCACATTGCATAAGACATACCTCTGGGTTAAAAAGGAATCTTAAGCTTAGCCTCAGATGGCACATCTACACCAGAGCCAAACTCCATCAGCATCCTCCAGAAGAGTCTGTTAGACACATGTGAGCTTGATTAAAAATATCCATGACGTCAAGCAGACCTTGTAATTTTCTTCACACTGATTGCATTAGAGCATCACTTAAAGTGGTTAAAGTTAAGTGTCTAATGCTATAGGAAAGATATTCAATTGTATCACTCCTAAAATGCTAAAGTCTGTCTTACTTTATCTTTACATCATTTATTGTCACAACCTTGGCCCAAAAAGATTTAAATCCTTTGCGATACTAAACTCAGAGAGAGTTTATTAATCAGTTATTCCCATCTTGTCAAACAAACAAAAAGTCACGTAAGAAATTGTTACTTATTGCTGAATTATTGCTCACATAATCTCGTGTTCTGTACTGGAGAAAAATATGAGGAACAGGGAGTCTTCATTTATGGCTGTGATGCTTGTCTCAGTATTAGGCCTGAAAATATATTCAAATGATTCATTGCTCAACCTTCAGCATACACAGTTGAAGACATCAACTTCAGAAAAACCTAATAGGTTTCCTGAATGTAAAATAATTGAGGTACTTTTCTTGAAATGCCAAGATTTCAGGACTTAAAATCAATTACAAATCATGTGCTATACTAGTAATCCGAAGTATTTTCTTCATGAAAGCTTACAAGTGTACTTTGTAATGCCATTTCTATTCAGAGCTTGTCCTTGTCCTTATGACCAGGGTTGGGCTCACCGCATTTGGACTTGGTGTGTGTGCTAGGGTAACACTCAGTGTCTGAAAGAGAAGAGTCAATGGCTCTACATGTCAATGGCATGTTGCTAATTCTTATGTTTCAGAATATATGACAGATAGCTTTGTGTAGTGACAGGTTGTCATCTCTCTGATTAGTTAATGTGCGTTTTTACAAATGAAGTCATTCTGTTAATTTCCTGTGCTGTTTGTGGTTGGGCACTGCCATGGGATTGTTATAGGGGGTTGTGTCCCGCAGGGTGATAACTTCCTGGAGCTATAAAAAAGCTTAAGAAGATGGTGAAGGGTCTGGAGGGCAAGATTTATGAGGAGTGGCTGAGATTTCTTGGTGTGCTCAGCCCAGAGCAGAGGAGCTGAGGAGAGGCCTGATGGTGGCTGCAACTCCTCACAGGGAGCAGAGGGGCAGCGCTGAACTCTGCTGTCTGTGACAGCGCCAGGGCCCGAGGGAACGGCATGGAGCTGTGTCAGGGCAGGGGCAGCTGGGGGTTGGGGACAGGGTCTGCACCAGAGGGCGGTGGGGATGGAACAGCCTGCCCAGGGCAGTGGGCACGGCCCCGAGCTGTTGGAGATCAAGAAGCATCTGGATAACACTCTCAGACGTAGGGTCTGATTTTTGGGTGGAGCTGTTTGTAACCAGGAGTTGGACTCAGTGATCCTAGAAGGTCCCTTCCAACTTGGGATATTCTATGATTTGAAGAGATGCTTCAGCATCTCTTAGGAATACCCATCTCTTGTCTGTCATCAACTCAGTTGTTGTGTAATTAATGCTCCTACTTGGAAGAAGTCAGAAAAGGTACTGCCCAAACCTAACCAAGGCATGGTTCAAATACATGCAGACAAGTAGGCAGGAACCTTTATTGTTACATGTATTATTTAATTTCTCAGCTTGATTTGGATGTTGTTTTCTAGGACATAGCAGGGCGAGGGAGGTGATCCTGCCCCTCTGCTCTGCGCTGTGAGGCCTCACCTGGAGTACTGCATCCAAATGTGGAGTCCTCGGTACAGGACTGATGGAGCACATCCAGAGAGGGACACAAAAATGATCCAAGGGATGAAATACCTCTCCTACAAGGACAGGCTGAGAGAGCTGGGGCTGTTCAGCCTGGAGAAGAGAAGGCTCCAGGGAGACCTGAGAGCGACCTTTCAGTGTCTGAAGGGAAGCTACAGGAAAGAAAGGTACAGACTCTTTAGCAGGGTCTGTTGTGATAGAGCAAGGGGAAGTGGTTTCAAGCTTAAATAGAGTAGATTTAGGTTAGATATAAGGAAATAGTCTTTCACAGTGGGGGTGGTGAGGCACTGGAACACATTGCCCGGAGTTGTGGTTGATGCCCCATTCGTGGAGACATTCAAGACAAGGCTGGATCAGGTCTTGGTAACCTGATGTATCTTCTGTGCATGTCTCTGTTCATTGCGGGGGAGGATTTGGAGTGGCTGGTCTTCAAAGGTCCCTTCCAACTCTGCGGATTCTATGATTCTATGAAAATAAGAAGGCAAAGAAGAAAACTTTGTTGCCATTTTCATGTATCAAAAAATAAATAAATAAATAAATAAATAAATGTGCACAGTTGTGCAGAGCCAGAGCTGTCTTTCTTACCTTTCCAAAGCTTTGAGCAGTGGTCATGCACCTTTGAAGTTCATCTGTCAGATGAGGTTGCGGAGGGAGAAGCAGACCAACCTTGAGCAACCTCTCTTTTTTGATAGCAGTAGTGTTGGCTCCTGCCTTGCTAGTACCCTGTGTAAATAAAACCAAGCATGAAAACTTTTTGAAACTGTTCTGTCTCAGCCTTACAATAATTTCTTTAGAAATGTCAAGAATTGAAGCTCGATCAACATTTCTGATTAATACCTGCTTCTTATCTCTGAAACATTTGTTTTGTGGCGGAAGATTAATCAGAGGAAATCATCTATTCTAAAGGTTTATTTTAAGGTTTACCTTTGTTTTATTTTCTTGTTGCTGAGAGATCCATGAATTTAAAAGCCAATGAGCATCTCATCCAAATGTACATATTGCCTTCATCTGTCTCCCCTTATGAGTCTGCTGCATGTTGACAAGTCCTATACAATTATTTCCAACCTGCTTGAATATTTTTTCCCTTATTCAACTCTAGTCACAATGACAAATCAGAGTTGCAGCATAAAATGTATTTTGCTGGGAAATGACTGTGGTGAATTTGATGCCATGCTGGTTACATGCTGTATTTCAGGGCAGAAGAGCTATATTTGATCCTTGAGGGTAGAAGAGAAAACTACAATGTGCAAGCTGGTGGCTGATCTGTCATTAATTTACTGGCAGTTTTGGGAAAAAAAAATCTGCATTCTTCTCTTTATTTTTTTACGCCAGATATCAGCATGAGTGATGGTGTTTGCTGTTTCAACAAAAGCCATGTGGAAAGTTTAAATCTTTGGATAAGGCTTTTAACTGTCACGCACATGCAACTCGTAATAAAGAGTAATAGGTAAAAAGCCACTGACTGTTCTTTTAAATCAGTGTCACTAGTGACTCAGAATGCCTATTGATTTTTTTTTAATTATTCCTACCAACAGTTTCAATTAAGATTCAGCAGATTCACTCTGAGAACACCCAGTCTAAAATGCTTTGTAATATTTTTCGTTTAATACTGCTTTTTTATTTCTTTTTAAGAAATGAGCATTTTAAAGTAATATCTCTAACATGGAAACTTCAGTCTAAAAGGTGAATATAATGTCTAATCCACAGCCTGTTATGAATTTGTGAGTATGCAATTATTAGAATACATAAATATATATGCTTCATTAATTTTTTTTCAATCAATAGCTAGACAAATTAGAGAAGTCAAATATATTTATCCAAACATAGTACTTTATGAATATGGGAAAATTATGGCAGGATTTTGAACCTCTTCCCCCCTCCTCCACCATGACCACCACCACCCCGTTTTACTTTCACTGCAAATAGTGTATTTAGCAACAAATTACCTGGATAAAGTGATTGCAGGGTGTTTGTTTTAACCCTGCAATGCACTAAGGAAATTTCAGTGCTGCAGTGCATCAACAGTTTGGTAATTTGGGATTGTGTAGAGCCTGGAAATGTGGCAGAAGGAAGGCAATCTTAGACTGTCATTCTGCAGGAGATTTTGAACACTTCAGAAAAGGAGTGAGAAGGGCAGCCATTAGGGAGAAGAGCAGGATGCATGCATTGAATAAATGCATATTAATAAAAAGGTTTGCCTCATGAGTCACCGTGCTTCCCATTTAGATTTCTATACGGACATGTTGCAACTGCTGTATTTGCCTGCGTTAAAAAGTAGTACTGGGGATGTAATGTGTTTTTACTTTCCTCTACAGAACTTGATCAATTAGGAACAGGAAAAAAAGTCAGCACTGTACCATTAGGCAGTTTTGTGTAGATGAGATCGATAGATTATAATTGGAAAACCACTGGCACAAGTAGGAGAAATTTTGAAGTACAACACTGATATGTCTGAAATTTCCATCTGAGACACATACATTTGTAGCTGATACATTTGTTAGTTGGTACATGTAGAGTCGTAGAATCATAGAATGGCCTGGGTTGAAAAGGACCACAGTGATCATCTGGTTTCAACCCCCCTGCTATGTGCAGGGTCGCCAACCACTAGACCAGGCTGCCCAGAGTCACATCCAGCCTGGCCTTGAATGCCTCCAGGGATGGGGCATCCACAACCTCCTTGGGCAACCTGTTCCAGTGCGTCACCACCCTCTGTGTGGAAAAACTTCCTCCTAATATCTAACCTAAACCTCTCCTTTCTCAGTTTAAGACCATTCCCCCTTGTCCTATCCACCCTCGTAAATAGCCGTTCCGCCTCCTGTTTATACGCTCCCTTCAAGTACTGAAGGCCACAATGAGGTCTCCCTGGAGCCTTGTTGATCTTCTGAACTTTTCTGTCATTTCACAAACTCAGACTTCCATTTTCTCATTGTAGGATTCCAGCCTGTTTCCTAAGCATGCGGAATGTTTTTGTTTTCTGTATTGCATTCTGGGGAGTTGCACATGTTATATGTAACTCCACTGCCATCAGTCTTTGGAAGTCTCTGAGAAATGTGTTAGTTCTACACATACGGTTTTCTATTCTCCTAAAAATTAGCAGTTTGCACGTTAAAATAAAAACACTGACATGAATACTATGCCTAGCAAATCGTTTGAAGTGAAAAATGTCAAGAAAGAAATTGCTGGAAGTCTCCTATGCAAAGAGAAAGAGAGCAAAGATTAATTTATAGAAGCTGCACTGTAATGAATGATGAAATTTCCTGTGTTGTAATTTTAAAATGCCAGAACAGGAAGAGCCCTTTAGCATTCGGCGGTATGAAGTTCATCACAGGTTCTAGGCTAAAGAGTTATCAATTATTTTCATGCTTAAATATCTGATTTATTAAGAATTCAGAGGGGGGGTTGATGCTACCATTATAAAGCATTTTCTTCTGAGAAAATGCGTTCAAGCCGTGTTTTCAGTTTTCTGTCATGTAATTACAGAAGGGCTGATATTCTTTGGCTCTTTTCCTGAAGTAAGAAAAAAGAATAAAGCCGCATTATATAGCCAAGATTGTATTAAAAAATAAAAGCGAGGAGAAGATTTGGAGAAAATATAGGCATTTAGCTTTCCTATAATGTCTGTTCCTCGCTGTGGAAGTTAAATGTTTAGGAGACCTTTGATAATGAGATCATTAAAATCTTTAAAATTGTTTAATTAGATTGAAGGCCAGAAGAGTCATTTTCACTGTTGTCTGAGTATCGGTAGAAGTAAATTGAAAGCTTTTCCAGCTCTCAGTTGAGTAAGCTGGGAAATTTGGCATTCGTTTCCTTTGATTTTGATCATTTTTAAAAGCAAGGGCTCTTATTACATGTGTCAGGCTTTTAAAGTCTCTGTTCAGACATAACTTTTAGTATCATCCCTTCAGAGTTGCTTCGTTTTCAGTATTTCAGTATCTTCAGTAACATCTATTCCATGCTTTCCTCGAGCAAGAAGAGCAGGAAAAGGTTCAAAAGAGTGCATTATTTGTTTGCAGCTCACCTCTGATAAGGGATGGTTCATACTTGCAGATTTTTAGGATTCATTCTGTGTGTGTGCTTGTCCAAAGTTTTTATTAATTCTATTTTTCTTTTCTTTTAAAGATTTCAGATAGAAGAATCTTCGAAACCTGTAAGGTTATCACAGCAACTGGACAAAGCAGTAACCACCAATTATAAACCTGTGGCTAATCATCAATATAATGTAAGTAGCTCTGAATACTTTCACTTTTTCTCCTAACCAGGCTCCAGACTCCACAATTGCAGTGCTGCTGCCATCAGTCCAGGCTTTCTGTTGCTCACAGTAGGACACAGTGTTTGGAAATCTTCCACGTTATGTTGTTTCTCCCATGGTTTTTCTTCTGGGAATCTTCCTTCTGCCTCAAGAGCCACATCACTTTTGGGGTTAAGGTCTGCCAATTCTTACCTTCTCTTGTTACCTGCTGGAAGGCAGACTGCCTTTCCCAGACCTTCTCTAATGTCTTGATTGTGTTCTTCCTTTAGTCTTTTTTTGAAATATAGTTTTAAAGTTTGGGGATAAAAAGCAATTCTGCCTTTGTGCTATAAAGCACTCCTTTGAGACAAATAAAATATCACGTGGAGGTGGGTAAAAGACATGAAATGAATCTTTTTTTTCTAGTCCTTTGCTGGAACCGAGTAGGAAAGAATAACAGCTGGTAATTTTTCACAGTTTCATACCTTCATAGTATGTGTTATTTGCATCATTAGCTTTGTCAATATTACACCCACACTGCTGTTCCAGATCAGTTGATGTACATACAAACTATAATGTCCTTTTCCTTAAAGATCCTCTTTGAGTAATTTGTATGTATGCATATATAATCACTGTTACTGTTGAATGTGAGGAATGTTAAGTCATACTAAAAATGAGTCAGTGTGTTAGTCATTTAAACTTTTACACTTTTTATTAAGATTTTATTTACATAAAACAAATGACAATATACTGGCTGATATTTAAGCATTATTCTGAAGAGTATGTCTATTTCTACAGAACCCAAAATAATCATTTCTCTCTCTCATGGGACTGTTTCATAGTAGTTACTGTTACAAGTCTGCTCTATACATAGATGATCGTAGCAGTATAACTATTTCAGCTAGGGGAATGACATTTTAATCAAAATAGTCACACTGCTATATCCTGCTATGTAATTGCAATTTCATATGAGTATATTGGTGTTCTATGACACTACTCTTATTCTCCTTCTTTAATTCTGGGAAAAGCTGTGCTGTACAACTCCTCTTTTTAATAGGATGCTGTGCCATTTCCCTGACACTGGCGTAATTGCAGCAGTGTAACCTCACCCTGTAGGTGATCTTTGAGTCTTTATTCCATTGAACTGTTAGGATTGAATCATTATAGAAATTTAACTCTTGTGTAAGGTTCGAGCAATAATAACCAGGATGTCACAAGGCCTCTTTAAAAACTTACCATTTTCTTGTGTACTAATTGTAATTCATATGTCGTCTTGGGAGTTTATGAGGAATGAATGAACATCTACTGAAATAAGAAAGGATAAAACTTTCTGAAGGGAGAAGTGATAGAATATTAAATGGGACATAGATATGACTGCTCTGTGTACTCCTAAATGAACATACAGATGGAAGGAAGAAGGAGAAAAATTACTTGTAGAGGGGAAATAGTGATAGCTTGTTTGACTACCAGTTCTGTCTTTAGTAAGGGCAGGAGAAGTGACTGCTTTTTCTCCAAAATAAATACATTAAACCTACCTTTTCACTGGAAGAATTTGCAATTCCATTAGAATATACGCCATGATTACAGCTTAGCTTTTCTTCTCTGAAGAAGGGACCTTCATTTTCTCTATATCTACAAGTGGTGCTTATGTCTACAGGGTTGCAATATTAAGGATCGTGCAGCTGGAATCTTTCTGTGACTTAGTTGTTGTTCATACTACAGCAGAAAAGTTCTCTAGGCCCTGCTGGGTCATCCCTCCATCACTTTCAGATCACTTCTTTCAGCAAATAACTGGATGATATGTCAGTCATTATACACGCAATAGACATAATTGTTTTAAATATAGTTAGTGTAAAATAGAGTATTTATGACCTTGCAAGAACAAAATAATTGATTTTATCCTTTTGCTGTTCTGAAGTACGGAGTCGTTTATTAAGCACAAAGTGAAAACAGTTTTCTTTGAGTTCTCTCCATTCACCTTTTCTCTTACTTTAGAGGTTGGTATTCTATTCCAAGAGATAGAAAAGCTTCCGAGTCTTTTTTCCCTGTTTAGTGACAGATACTGTGGATTTACTTTGCACGTAGGTATGGATAAATGTTGATAGCTAGCTAGCTAGCTAGGTATCATTGTTTCCTTTCCAAGGCAGTATTTAGAATAACAAACCACATTTATGTCAGATTCTTGAAAACAGATGCTAAAAACAATGCTTCTTACTTAGTAAACATCAGGAGTAGGTGGAGGAGAATCTTAAAAAGGTAGGATTAAGTCCTTACTCATATTCCCAACATTTCCATTCATCTCCATCCTACATAAACAGGCAGAACTGCTTGTAAGCCTTGAACTGGCCCTCAGGGCAACTGCAAAAACTTCCTGGAAACAAAATGGCTGCTGCCACTGGAGTATTTTTTGTTACTTCCCGAGACCATTGTATCTCCTTGTAATTGGTCTTGGTACTGTCTCATGCACTCACATCCACTGGAAGTGATGCATGGAGGAGGCAGTCATGCATGCATGACTGGCAGCTCATGGAGAGAACGGAGACTTGTGAGAAGACATCAGCAAAATACGAGTAAATGGATAGGCGGCAGGACTTCCAATTACTCATGCATGCATGCAAAAGCACTACTTGAACACATGCTGGCCTGTTTTTCACCTCGGTCAGTCTGTGGAATATTTTGTTGACAGTGGGGGCTGTCTTGAGCCGAGTAGTGAGTTCATAGTTAGATTAATGGACACAGACTTAAGAAGGGAAGCCTTGCATTTGACCAGCTGAGCTCCACTTCTGTATTGTATGGTGTGGTTTCCATTGCTTTGCATAGAACTAAAATCTCTGTTTTTCAGTCAATAGAGCAACGCACCGGAATTTTTCTGATGATTATCAAGTAATTCGTTAGATAAAAAATAGTAATAACAGCAAAAAGAATATAAGACCTTTTAAAACATATTTCTAACATCTTCAGATGAAACTTTAAATTTAGTTTCACTTTATAATGCCTTATCTATCATTTTTACATTATCTGTCTAACAAAGAGGTGTAATACTTTGCTTTCCTACTAATGATACCTTCAAGAAGGCAATTTTGGCAGCTTTTCAGCAAGTTGAGCAACATGCTGTGATGATAAACAAAGAGAAATTGATTCCTGTATGAAGTCTTGCAGGGATAAAGTAACAACTTCTGCATTTGGCAGCTTGTTCTAAAATGATCCGTCCTTGAAATCAAATCATATTTCAATGCTCTTTAAATTTGAAAACTACACAGTTTTAAATAAATCTAGTTTCCACCGTACATATATTCTGTCATACGGCTCTCAGAAAGTGTTTTAAGTCTATTGCTTTAAACATCTTGTTAGCAAAGAAAATAGAAGGGGAAAAAATGGAAGAATGCATTGTAACTTGCTATAAACAGTGTATTCACAAGACAAAAGAGGAAAATGGCAACTGAAACAATGTGGTTTTCTTTTAAATACACTTCACAATGTGCTCAGTGTTTTTAAACAACAGTGGTGGCTGTTGCTGAAGCTGGAGGTAAATGCTAGAGTGTTGCTAATTAAAACATAGGCAGCTGAGACACCAGTTGTAAATAACTTGTTTTCAGCAAAGGGAGAGTTAGATAATCAGTTTTGTATGTGAGATGGTTTGATACATTAATGAATGAAGACTTTTAGAATAGTTTTGAATATTCACTTTGTATTTTTACAGGGAAACCAAACACTTCTACTTGGTTTGCTTTGGGTAATCCAGAGGCTGTAAAATCGAAGTTCCTATTGGGGAAAAGTTGCTGAGTCACTAAAATAATGGAGAAAGAAGAATGCTGAGCAGTACAATTTACTAGCAAAACCAGACTGTTCTTCAGTTTGAAATACCACTTAATGTTATTCTATAGGAGACTTTTATTCATATAATTAGTATTTAATACCTAGTCGTGAAATAATCCTGTCAGAGACCTTGCATCAGTAAAGGCAGTTTTGAGGATTTCCTTATTGTTACTTTTTTCCTTTGTGTAGTAAAGATCAATTTTAAAATTGATATGTGTTTTTTTTTCTCCACATGGAGAGAGTTGTGGCTAGTTGCCAGCTAAGCACATTTTCACTATACTTCATTTGAAGAGGCACAAATAGTACTGTGATTTTTTTTCATTATTTTTAGAGGTTGTCTTAAAAGTCACAGTATCTTTCCTTATCACTCCATGTTATTTACCCATTATTCCTGTAGCCCTACCATGTACAGGATGAATAACCTCAGTGCCTGGCTCTCGTTCTTGGTCCTTAAAAACAAGCCAGAAACCAGAAAATGATGGGATTGTTTTCTTCCATCACTTCAGCTTGACCTTCCTACTTGAGGAGGTTGCAGTTTGCTTCTGTTTTATTCTACGTGTTCCTTTTATTTTTGTTTCTGGGGAGGTAGAAAATCACTGAAGGGTTGGGTAGAGCAGACATAATAGCTGCTCCTGTAGCAGAGCCATGCAGTCTGTAATCTTTCACACCACATCTTCCAGCTGTTGTACTTTTAAGTCAGAGAGAAGTTTCTATCCCCAAAACCAAATACAGAGATCTTTACACTGAAAAGTGACCTCAAATGCGTAGAGAAAACCAGAACTCAGTCAAGCATTGAAAATAAAAATGCCTTCATCTCTCATAGCATCTCTCTGGACTTGATCTCTGACATATCAGAAGCTTTTCTGGCAACAAATTTAAAGCTGGATAATCTATCTCTTCCTATTGTAATATGTTACTGTGCATGCATTCAAAACGTTAGTAATGTTGGCATATGCCAGTGTCTTAACTGTAACAGTGCTCTATGTTCAACACAGTGGAGTGTTGTTTACCGATACCAGCCATGACTTGATCAGCAGCTGACAAAAAAAAAAAACAGAAAAAGTTGTGAGTCCCTCAGTCAAAGAAGACTGAAAAGTCAGGCTCAAGAAAGCTGGATCTTTGAAGGGGACCCAGTAAAGGTGCAGTTCCTTCTTTCCTTCTATGTTGAAGGAAACATACAATAAATCCTACAGGACAATTCCTGTGCTTGACTGTGAACTACTAAAGGGAAAAAAATCTGGAACAATTTTCAGTCAAGGAACAAAAAATATCTGCTGTACACAACTAGATTTGCTTATTTTTGGTAATATTTGGGTTGTTGTTTGCTCATTTTCTTCTTAAAACCTAATATAATGTGGTACTGTCTCTACCTTGGTGTCTTTCCATGTAAAGATGATACTGCCACACTTTGTGGTGATCTTACTCATAAAGAAGCACTTCCAATTTCATTACTTATGTAACAGTGCATTTTTCCCATTGGCTCTCTCCAGCTTACAAAGCAAAGCAAAGGTTTTTAAGACAAATAATACTAGAAAATAGAAACCAAAATTGTTCTTGTAGATGTAGATACAATCTCCTAACTGGACAGTTTAATGGAATTCTGATCAGTACAGCTACATTTCAGTGTAAGAATGAAGTATGAACTAGACTGTGGTCTGAGATGTCATGTATTAATGTATTTAAGACCAAAGGGACAACTGTCATACTAAAATAAATCCCAAATGCATGTCTTAAAGCCTGGATATCTCATTTTCCTCAGTATGCACAAGTTACAGTGGCAAGTCCCTACTCTTATGCATTGAGTTAGGACTTGACAGTGGTAGCTGCATAATTCATAGATGCTTCCTGTGGAGAGATGGTTTCTCTGACAGGAAAAATATTTCACATATCATCATGTATCTTATGAAGTGCTGACTTGAGCCAAATGTAAATTAAAAGCTGACCTGTGTCAGATCAGTCGAAGATAAGATGCATGAACATTTTGGCAATCAGTCAGTTTAGTATGCTGTTTATCTTGCAGGTAGCAGAAAGGGCCAGCAGTCTCACCTATGCTGTGTTTCATCCTATGTTTCACGTGGCCAAAGACAAGTCTCCTCTTACTGTCCACTCTTTATGCTACAGAAATCCTTGTTCAGCTAGCAGAACTTGGAGAAGTGCTGTAGGCCATAGTAGACTTCATAGAATTCCAGCATGGCTGAGGCTGGCAGGAACCTGTGGGTCCCTCTGCTCCAGTTGCTCCAGTCCCTGTCCCAGCAGGGACACCCAGAGCAGGGTGCCCAGGGCCACGTCCAGGCGGCTCTGGGAGATCACCAAGGAGGAGACCCCACAGCCTCTGGGCAGCCTGTGCCAGTGCTCCGTCACTGCACAGCACAGAAGGGCTCCTGGTGTTCAGATGGAACCACCTGTGCTCCAGTTTGTGCCCATGGCCTCTGGTCCTGGCAACACACACCACTGACAGAGCCTGGCTGCAGCCTCTGACACTTTCCCTCAGGGATTTATGGTGCTGATGAGATCCTCCTGAGCCTCCTCTTCTCCAGCCGAGCAGTCCTAGCTCTCTCAACCTCTCCTCATGGGGGAGGTGCTTCAGGCCCTTTCCCATCTTGGTGTCCCTTCATTGGACCCATTGCAGAACGTAGCTGTTGACTTCTAGACGAATGAGATTTTCCCCGCCTCTCCATATACCATGTCAACATACCCAGCAGAGAATTGGCCAGCTGTTTTGCTAGCAGAGCTGCAAGGCAGATAACTCCGAGTACATCCCTGGAAAAGAATTCAGCCTTACAGCCAGAAGAACATTGTCGTTCCATAAGCTATATAGTTATTTTCTATTATATTAATGGATCCTGGCTGTATTTTGTGTTGGTAGTTTTGAGTATTGTGAGACTGTACCAAGAGAAAAAAGAAACTGAATCCGCAATGGAGTTTCCAAAGCTTACAGTTGAAATCTTTCCAAGGTCAACAGACAACCCTAATGATTAGTCTGCTGGACTTCTAGAAGCAGCAAATGTTTTGACAAACTGTTATTTATAACAAGGGCAATGTCCTACATTTATGTTCTAGTCTAGTTTCTGTGTGGTGTAGCAGTCCTGTTACAGATCGCAGCAACCAAGATGACGTACTTAAAGCTGTTCTACTTGTTGCTACAGTTTACTATCATTACCAAGCTATTGCTGTTTTGTAGGACTTTTTTCTTTTTTTCTGAAATGCAGAGACTCGAGATTTAAATAATTGCACCAAAATGTATTAGTGGATGAAAATTAATTGAATTAGAGCAGAGAGGCTGTATCTTTTATAGCACTGGCATACACTTGGAAAAGCAATCGAGTATTTGAATGCCTAAGCCTACCTTCAGGTTTTCAGCTGAAGGAACAACCTTCAAGTTACAGGTTGGAAGCAATTGTATTTAGTATTTAGTATTTAGCATTTAGTATTTAGCAATTCAATTTTAGTAATGAAGTCTACTTCAGAATATGAAAGGGAAAGGTGTCTGGCCAGAGACCTGTGAACAAGGGCAAAGGTAGTAACAAGCTTTAGCCTCTTTGAGACAGATAGCGAGAGACAGCATAGCCTAGCCTAGCCATTAGCACTCAGAAAGAAGGAGGGAGTTAGCTGGCAATGAAGTACAGGAAAAATGTGCAATAAAATTAATATCTCCCATCAAAAATATGATTTTCGATCTCCAGTAGAACTGTGAATTTTCATCTCTAGGCGTCTTCTCTGAACATCTTCCTTCAGGATCAGGTTTGAGACATCAGAGATGGGATGACTCTTGTATGAAATTATCCCACGGGCAGCCAGGTCTTTGTCCAGTGCTCAAGTCTGTTCTGTTGTGTCATGCTGCTTTTCATCTATCTATGGACTTTGCTTGAAAGTACCTACTGATTATGTGAGATGCATTACACTCTGGGTTGCATTTGTCCATTCCAAGGAGTTTGATAGTTTTCTGCTATTGAGGATGTTTTTGAGGGTGAATGGGGTAACGCACAGGAAAATTTTGCCATTGGTGCTCAGTAGTGTTTGTTATTGCTTTGATGTGTGCTGGTTGGTGCAAGTCTTGCTTATGATGATGAAGTTGGTGAAACATGGAATGCATTGTAGTGGTTGGATAAAAGTTTCTGAAAAAATGTATGGCCAACTTGCATAGACTGTAACAATTAAGCATTTTTAATATGCATCCTGAAATAGGATGATATGTGATAATGAGGGGCTATACTTGCTTAGAGTTTTTGTTTTGGACAACAGTAAGTTTGTGCATGTTACTCAGAATTCTGGTTTTCTATTTATGGAGTAGTTGTCTCAAGTGCCATTTCTGAAACAGATGAGGCAATGTCTAAAGACCAACTAAGCATGCCTTGAGCAGGTGATTTCTATGGTCGTAGTGCAGCTGTGTTGCTCTGTGGATTTTCACGAGCGTGGCACTTTGGAGATAGATTGTTTATTGTTATTATATCAACAGAGGTGGAACTAAAATACTAGCTCAGTTTGGATGCTTGTACTAATATCAATTCTCCCTTCAGATTTGGGCACGTCATGCAAGCTTTGTTTCTGGTGTTTTGGTTTGTTGTTTTTTTTTAAAGCAGAGATACACATCTGAAAAGCTCATTGTGCAAGGACATAATGCTCAGTTTATGTTCATAAGAGAATATTTGAGTGCTCAAAAGAAAAAATTTCAGATAAAAAGCACTGAATCATTGAACGGTGTTTTATTATTATATAGAGGTTTTTTATGTCTTCATATTCAGTGCTGAGAATCATATGGTTTTACATATGAATGTGTTTAAAACGTTTTGTATCTCTTAATAGATTGAATATGAAAAGAAAAAGAAAGAAGATGGAAAACGGGCTCGAGCTGATAAACAACAAGTATTGGACATGCTCTTTTCAGCCTTTGAGAAACATCAGTATTACAACATTAAAGACCTGGTGGACATAACCAAACAGCCAGTGGTATGTACTGGTAGTCTTCTAATACAAGCATTTTCAGTAGTTAATATTTTATGTTTACCTTCCATATCCAGAAAATAGTTTAATGTACACTGTATGCATTTGAAACAGATCTCTGAATGTTTTTTTTACAACAAATGGAAATCACCAGCTTTTAGGTTCACCCTTATTGAACTGTGTAGGATACAAAGCATTGCAGTGAGTAAGCTTTTGAGAGAGGTGGTTTGAGTAACTTAAATGATCTCTTGCTTTTTGAGGTTCTCTTTAATACTAGAAACCAAATTCTGTAATGGTTCATTGTCTTCTGTGAATGTTATTTATCTAAGTAGTTCATGCTAGGAGCTTGAGCATTACGTCAGCACCTGCAAAAGCTCTTAATTTCCTTTACAAATAGAAGAAATTATAAATAGAGTAGAGAGGGCTTGAGGGTCTGTTTTGATTTTCTTAAAGACTCCTCTTGATACACAAACAAGAAAAACATGAGGACCTACACTCACATGATGGTTGTGCTGATTTTCAGTGTTTGCCAGCTCCTTTATCTGTCAATACAAGCTTTGCAGTTCTTTCCCTTCTTCCGCTTTTCAAGCTTCCCTTATAGACCAGGATACAGTGAGGGGATACTGCAACAGACAAAATGGGTAATTGTTACTTGCTAACCAAATGCTGCTGTAGTTCTTGAGGAAATGGGATGGCTGGTCAGGAAATTGTATAGCTGATGCTTTTGTCTCCTGTCTCCGGGCTTTATTGCAAGTGAGCACACAGAGGAGATAAAGTTCTAGCACAGTAAAATTAGAAGTGTTTGCAGAAGCTGTTTACTGTTTTCAATATATACAGATTATTTGGTAGGACTAACAAAGTCTGTTTTCCTATGATTTATATTACCTTAGCTTCACCCACAATCATGCTCCAAACACCTGCCCGTGCTCCTGATTTCTAGTTTGAAACTGTCCTTCTTTTACTGATCAATGGCTTCTATTGAACAGTGTTTGTAGCATCTGTTGTTGCCTGTTTTCCACTGTGATGAGGGTATCTTTTGTACTTTGGATGTTTTTTTGCTGTTGACTTTGATGTCTGTCTACAGCCCTGCTGAGTTTTCAGAAGACTTAGGGAAACTTAATGGTGTTTAAGTCCAAATGGAGCTACAATTTCAAAAGTTAATAGAGCTAAGGCAGAAAAAGGAACAGTGACAGCTGGATTGTAGAAAAAAATATTTCTCTGCAAAAGAATAGAGGGGGAATAGAAATGCTTACCAGTTTTGCTCATTTCGTGGTTAAGATAAGTGGATCAGTACCAGTGGATTTGTATAGTATAAGGTACACCATGAATTCAGCCAAGAAACTGCACAAAGATGTTTCCCAATTCAAATACATGTAGGTTCACAGTACTGTAGTAACTGGGAAGAAACTACTTGGCTCACGTATTCCTTTCTTCTGTTTCATTAATTTATCTAATGATTCGACTCCTTATCTGCGTGGCGTAGAAGGCGCGTAGGTGATGGAAAAGGAGAAGGAGGAAGGAGTAGGAGAAAGACATGAAAGCAGTGGCAAGAAATTTTTTCTTACTAAGAGATAGGTGTGACAGTCACTGTCTTGATCACTTTGAATGTAAGCTGAAGCAGATTTATCCCATCTAACATGACTTCAGCTAGAAATAGTCTTCTGCAACTCCCACTTAAGCCATGGGGGAACAAAAGTCATCATCTTCCTGCGATGCAGTTTACTTCTGGAATGTACCTGTTGCTCTGCGTCATCTCCTAGGAGCCTGGAAAAGCTGTGCTTCTGACACAAGTTTCTTGTAGTTTCGTATTCTGTATTTGCAAAATCCCTCAGGTGAATACTTTTATTACATTTATGATATATTTGTAAATCTCCCTATATGTGTCTGCTGTCAATATGTGCTCTTGAATGTGTTCTGCCCGTAGCACGATACACCGTCTGTGTATGCAGGGCCTGGGTGACAGGCCCTCTGCTCCTAATTACCTGGGGGCTCCTGAGATCAGCCAGCTGTTAGACCCTTTCCTCCAAGTGGAATGTGCAGTCTCAGCTTCAAACTGTGAGAATTAGGATTTCTTGTTAATTCCCTGGTGGACTTTTGCCTGAGGTGTTTGTGCCCTTACAGCATCCTCACACTCGGATGCTCTAGCTGAATCAAACCCTCTTCCTGGCGCCTTTCTTCTTTCACTGAATAGCCAATACACTGATAAATTCAAAAGTAAAGCTGTGATAATTTCCCAACTGTGTTCCCTTTAAAAACTTCTGTTAGGAGTTGCTGATGGCATTCATTTCCATTTGAGAACACTATCCATTGTCTCCCGCTGCTCAGCCAGTTTTCACTCTGTGTGCGGGTTTCTCTAATGCTGAGGGCTTCAACCTCCGGTGTGAAACTTTATTTCTTTTCTGAAAATGAAGTATCTGTTCCCAGTGCTCACTGTGACCCCATTGTTCACAGAGCAGCTAGACCTCCTAAAAAAAAGGGTAAATGCCAACAGGTTGAATAGGCGCACACATGCTGCACAGAGGTTGGCTGTTAATTAATCTCTGCTGAGTGTTCACTGCTTCATTTTCTGTCATAGTGTCTAAGATTTTCTGGGTATGTAATTTCTCCTCTGATTTCTAAATGTTGAGGTTATTTTCAGAAGTGAGGGAAAAATGTTACGGTTGCTGCAGCTCTTGTTGAAATGAAGTCCTGGGTGCCTACATCTCTAGAGTCATAGAATGGCCTGGGTTGAAAAGGACCACAGTGATCATCTAGTTTCAGCCCCCCTGCTGTGTGCAGGGTCGCCAACCACCAGACCAGTGGACTCTAGCTAATAATATTTAAAATACACTTGTCCAAGGGAATCGAAGCCTCTGCCAGGAAAGCAATAAATAAATGAGAGTATTTTTCTTACGCAGCAGTAAATGTAAATAGTAAATGGAATCCTTGCTGCAGAATATGTTGCATCTCGCACAGGAAGTTGCTGCCATCTTTATTTTGAGACTGTGCAATCACAATCATAAAGTACGTCATTTTTGGATGCAAACTCCTGTTGTTTTAGAGAAGCTTGGTTTTATTTGGTTTTCTTCCTAATTAAAAGTAACAATTTGCAGTATTAGGCAAATCCATTGTCACCTACCCACATTCAAATACTGAGTGCTCCCTAGAAATATTGCTGTAATTCTACATTTGGGCTTAATGGCCGAGAAGAAAATACGCTTTTTGTGTGAGCAGTCAAATAGTTGGAGTATTTGGAACCAGGCAGGGATGGAACCAGTGATCTAATCAGAAGTGTACCTTTTCAAAATAGTGTAGGTTGATTACAGTTTTTTTCCTACCTTCAGCTTTAAGTAATGGTTATGATTTTATTTTTTGTCGAAGTTTCAGAAAGGTTTTCAGAGCTTGGAAGTGAATACCTCTTTCAGCTCATCAAAAATGTTTCTCCCAATTCTGCTTTTAGTTCCTCCACTCAGAGCAGAGATGGCAGATAGTTTCAAACCCTCAGTCACTGCAGGCTTCTACTGCCCTTATTTGTGGCAGAACTGTTATCTCACTGATCACGCTGGGTTAATTTTGTTCCGTTTTAGTTTTCTGTCAAACTGAAATTCTTGGAAGTCTAGCAAGTTTGAGACGGAAGTGGCACTGCTTGGGGAACTGGGTCCGAAAACGAGCTGAAATTGAAGGCTGCGGGGTGACCTAATTGCAGCCTTTCAGTACCTAAAGGGAGCCTGTAAACAGGAGGGGAGTCAACTCTTTACAAGGGTAGATAACAGCAGGAAAAGGGGAAATGGTTTTAAGTTGAGGGAGGGAAGATTTAGGTTGGATGTCAGGAGGAAGTTCTTTACTATGAGAGTGGTGAGGTGCTGGAACAGGCTGCCCAAAGCGGTTGTGGATGCCCCATCCCTGGAGGTGTTCAAGGCCAGGTTGGATGGGGCCCTGGGCAGCCTGGTCTGGTATTAAATGTGGAGGTTGGTGGCCCTGCCTGGCAGGGGGGTTGGAGATTCATGATCCTTGAGGTCCCTTCCAACCCGAGCCATTCTGTGATTCTGTGAAATTAAAAGTAACCCTCTGTTAACTAGGTGGATGGTACGAAGGCACTAAGCAGGCAGTGTTAGGTGAGATAGGAGATAGATAGATTTTCAAGAAGCATGTAGATGTGACACTTAGCGACATGGCTTAGTGGGCATAGTGGCTATGGGTTGATAGTTGGTCTAAATGATCTTAAGGGTTTTTCCAGCCTGTATGATTCTATGATTGATTCTATGAACCACATCATGCAAAACATCACCTAAAGGCAGTGCCACAAACGAGCAACAGGTTGCTCACCGTGTCATGCTTCTCCCCATTCTCACCTTGGGACCTGGCTCCCACGCTGGAGATTGGGTCTCTCAGCACAGTAACTGCATCTTGCTGCGGTTCATGTGACTGGGTGCATTTTGTATTTAATTCTCATGAATCTATCCACGTGGTAGAATTTAACCTTGAATCTGAGCGTATTTCTCCCACCCACGCTGCCATCTATTGAAGTATCTGTTGGTGACACTACCAAAAGCTAATTCACATGCATAAACAATGATAGCAAACAAAGCAGTGGATGTGCAAGCATACACATCTACATGCACTCATATAAATAGCTTTTCCACCTGCTCTGATCACCTTTTTAAAAAAGCATTGCACAATAGCAGCATCAGTGTACAAAAATATTCCCTGGAACAGGTTGCCCAAGGAGGCTGTGGATGCCCCATCCCTGGAGGCATTCAAGGCCAGGCTGGATGTGGCTGTAGGCAGCCTGGTCTAGTGGTTGGCGACCCTGCACATAGCAGGGGGGTTGAAACCAGATGATCATTGTGGTCCTTTTCAACCCAGGTCATTCTATGATTCTATGAAAAGTGCTTGCATTTTCATTGCTGTTTTATTGAGCAGATTTGTCTTAGGGACCCAACTGTCAAACAGTTGACAGGATCTCTACATCAGGTTGCATTGGGAAGGTGTCTTAGGAGCCTCACACCGATCTCCTGCTGCCACCTGCTGGGCTTTGCATCGTACATGCCCCAAGACTGAAGAAAGTCATCCCTGCAGTGAGCAGCTGCTTCTTTGGGCATGGCTGCCTCAGGTGAAGAACAGACCCTAAGTAACTTGTTTGTGCCTGCAGTCTGCTGTGGGGGTCTTTCTAACGTGGACAAAGTGATCTTTTAAGTGCTCTCATTGCTTTGGCATGTCTTTTTAAGGATCATTTTTGCTCCATGAGCCTTCAATGAAGTATCATTGTTCGTGTGGGATCGGGATATTTTGGGCTCTGTAAATTTTTATGTGTAACTGGAGAGAGAATAACAACAGCTTTCTCGAAAAGAAACTTTTCTTTTTGGTGACTGCAAATAATTTTCACTTCCCAGTTTTTTCATTTGGCAAAAAATGAAGAGAGTGTAAGGAGGGTCCCTGGAGGTGTTCAGGAACTGTGTAGATTTGGCACTGAGGGATATGGTCAGTGGGCATGGTGGGGATGGGCTGATGGTTGGACTGGATGATCTTAGTGGTCTTTTCCAACTTTAGCAACTCTGTGATTCTATGAAGAGATCAGGCAATCCTTCTTTAGTGTCATCAACAAATATTTGCCATTAATGACTTGGAGGATGTTGATATTTTCACTTAGTGTAACTGTAGATACAAGAAATACGAGGGTTCCCATGGCTCCTGATCAGTAGGTGCACTCGATGAGGATTGAAGTATTCAGACTAAAGCAGTTGTGATTTTAATGTGGAGATTCTTAAACTGTGGCCTGCAGTTGCCATGGTGATCCTCCGAAGTCAGCACTGATTAATATTTAAACAAGCAAGCAGGCAAATGGCTCTTTAAAAAATGCAACAAATGACTGATTTTTATTGTAAGGAGTAAAGGAGGGCGATATTTGTGAGCTGTCTTATGTAAAAGTATGTACTACTGGTTATCGTAGCTTTCTTTTTTTTTTTCCCCCTAATTTCCCTGCCTAGTCTTAATATTTGAATATATTAGGAAATTCTCTGGCACCTATTCAATACTCCTCTAAAAGCAAGGCAGAAATAAAATGCTTAAAGCTTTGCAAAACAGCTGAAAACCAACAGCTTGAGGCTTTGGTCAGATCAGAATAAGACAGCGGGTTTAAAGATACTGAAAATCTTAATGTAAGGAAGCTGATTCTCCTACTGTAAGCCAGGAGCTTTTAGCTTGGCTTGTGAAACTCCAGCAGGAAGGTCTCTGTGATAACTGCAACTTACCAAAAGGCACAGTGGCCACATTAAGGCAAGCTGCATGAATTTCATGGCAAAGGTCACAGGGAGCGTGGAGCTGAAAAAAGCCAAGGGCCTGAAATAGGCTTTTATAATGCCTTACTTTGTTGAGACAGTAGCATTGATGTGACTGCACAGGGAGCAAGAGCCAGGAGTGTGTCCGGGGGGCTGCAGCGATGGAGCCGTGTGACAGCCACCTCCGGGAGTGCTCCTCATGCAGATCTGCCATCTGCCCCATTAACGTCTGGCATGGCAGCAAGCTTCCGAAGCAGAAAGCAAAGCAGCACCCCCACGCCTTTGTCACTTAGCAGGAAATGTAGCCGTGCACAGATTTTGAGACCAACTGCGTGTCTGACACTTCGGGTACGTTGGGTATATCTCAGTCATCTGATTTTCCAAGTGTCCCATTTTTAGGGTCACTGGTCGGAAGAGAACTTGAAATATTAGCAGGTCCTTCCTTTCATGGGAAAAGGGAGCCTGGACGAGATCACTGAGCACCTGCTCCGGTCACATCTTGAAAACCTCCATGTTGGGCACTCTACCGTGTCCCTGGGGAGGCTGTCCCAGTGCCTGACCCCACTGTAAAAATGTCTCTTACATCAAGATGAAATCTCTCATTGTGCAGCTTGCACCCATTGCCCCTTGTCTTCTCTGTCGTTTGTGTTAGCAAAGTCAATGGGATTTGGTGGATGATGGGACATCATGTAAGAACTATGGCAGTTGCCTGTCTTTATAATTTGTTTTCTTGTCTCCTTTCAGATATACTTGAAAGAAATTCTAAGAGAAATAGGCATCTACAACGTGAAGGGGACCCACAAAAACACATGGGAGCTGAAGCCAGAATATAGACATTACCAAGTAGAAGACAAAAGTGATTAAGGAAACTGCTCATGAAGCAAAAGAGAATGACGGAGGAGAGTGATTGCAGTGAGGGAGCTGTCATGGGTTGGAGACAGGACTGAGCACAGCGTAATTCTGCAAGGTTAGATTTAAATGAAAACAACCAATACTTTGTAATTTTCCGCAGCCCCGTTTGTTTTTCAAAGGAATATTTCTTTTAAGTTTCTATAAATGTTTGTCTTTTGACAAAAAAAAAATATTTATAGAATAAACTCGGATTAGATTTATCTTTATTAGAAATCTTTTTAAGTTCTGACTTGCTTTTTCTTGATAGCTTTCTGCTTCTTCTAAGCCTCAATGACTCGGAAGGATAACATGTCCCAGAGAAACCTGTAACTTCCTTTTTTGCATTCTAGTAGAACCAGGTTCATGCTCTCACTTCTGCTGTCATCCTTCAGGGCTTTATCTGGAAGGCTACAAAGCCATGCAATGCTTGTGTAGATTGGTGCACAGGCACTGTGCTCCTCTGGGGATCAGTGTTTAGGAAGAACATCCAAAGCTGTGGTGCTCATCACCCTGAGACTTCATGGGAACAAATCAACACAGCTAGAAAACCCTATAACGAGGGCTATTAGATACACAGGTCTGTGGGAAAGGTGACAGTCCCTTCTGGGTGATGACTGAGGGAAAAAGAGAGCTGTCTGCTAGGTACATCAAGGAATAGATTTATCTTTTGCTTTTTTTTTTACTGTTACCTATGTTTTATGTTTAAGCATACCAATAAAAGCATTATTTTAATTTGTACCAAGCAATGACCAATCTTACTGACTGAAGACATGTCATGATTTAGAAAGTGTAAGTATGAAGTTTTTTTAAACACCATGTTTTTATTGGTGGCTTTTCGACAGGGGTCCCTTGTGCTTGGGGAAGATTTCTTAAGGTGTCTGTCTCTCTGTTCCCCCATTTTTGAAGTGTAGATTGTAGGATTAAGTTTTCAGCATCCTTTTTTGGGAGGGAGCAGGGAGGGAGGTGGTACAGGACCACCTAATTATACTCTCAGAGCTTTGTGTGTTAAAAAACAGAGCAAAGAAAACAGTGAAAAAGAACTTCTTAGTGTGTCTGTAAATGAAGTAGAAGGTGAGATTTTATAGCATGACTGTCACATTCCTTCCAGTCCTTCAGACGTGTACATTGCTTTTGCACACAGTAATAAAATAAATGACCTATTTTAAAAGCAAATATTCCATTATTGGTGCACTTTCAAGCAATAAAAGCTTAGGAGGAGGATCAAGTGCCTCAGGAGGTTTGTAAAACAGGCGACCCTCTATGCATGTCATGCATTTTAATTTTGCTCAGATTGTTTTTATCAACTGTTTGTGTAAACTCCTCTCTACAGATGTGCTTCCTGCTGGTGCTCAGCCTCTTGCAGCACAACCTGCCCAGTCCCAGCAGGTGGACAGCCGAGGCTCTTCAAAACACCAATCACGTTCCATAGCTCTGTGTGTGCTCTTATAAATCCTGCCAGTGACTCCTGTCTCTCCAGATTCTATGAGCAAGACCCAGCTTGCTAACAGCTGCGGGAGGTATTTGAAGATGCTGACAGGAGCCCAGGAAGCCAGAGTTCTCTGCTTGCTGTGATAAGTTGTTTGCTTCCCAGGAATAGCCAGAGCCAGCGCGTGCTCCTGTCCTTCTCATGCTGTTCAAGTCCTCATGCTTGCAAGCATGTAGGATGGGAACACTTGACTTGCTGCAGGCTGGGCTCCTTAGTTGCATTTGTGCCCCATTTGAGCTGCTAAGATTGTGACAAACCTTCCTGTGGTCTTCTAAAACCATGCCAGAGAATGCCATGCAACTCTGGTTTGCTGATATAATTCAGTGACAGAAGCGAAAATGACTGCTCCATTTCAGAGGGAATGGATTATCTCTAGTAGGATCTCTAGCAGGATTAGCTTAAGAGGAGAGTATGTGGGGTGTCTGGTTGTATTTGGGGATTTATGTGAGTTTACTGCTTCACAGCCTTCAGCTGAGAGGGACATAAACAGTCAGTGTGAAATGCCAGAAGACTTAAGCAAAAGTGAGTGTTTTCTTGATCTACAGAAGGCCTTTAGACAGGGTAAGTAGGCTCTACTTCACTTAGGAGTAACAGAAAATGTGCAGAGCACAGAGTTTATTATGGATTTTATGACTTTTTTACCAGAAAGATTTTCATGGGTATCATTAAAAACATGGAGAGCGCTAGAAAGAAATTGGCAGTGGAGTTTTCAGCCAATGAATGACAAGATTAGGAAAGCCAGTGTGCCTTGTTTGACTTAGAATCGAAGAATCATTAAGGTTGGAAAAGACCACTAAGCTCATCCAGTCTTGCAGCATTCAAGATGAAGAAGAATGGGACAGTGAAGAAATGCCATTTCAAAACTACAGCTAAGAAACTATTTTTTCCTGCTTTCTATACGATCTTGGAAGGCAAGAGCAGGAAAGAACAGGCTGCCCAGAGAGGTTGTGGATGCCCCGTCCCTGGAGGTGTTCAAGGCAAGATTGGATGGGGCCCTGGGCAACCTGGTCTAGTATTAAATGGGGAGGTTGGTGGCCCTGCCTGGCAAGGGGGGTTGGAGATTCATGATCCTCAAGGTCCCTTCCAACCCGGGCCATTCTGTGATTCTGTGTAACCCCAAGAGCAGCCACAAAATGATGGTGACTGGAGAGCCTACAGAGGTGCCAGTTGAGGGGCTGGAAGATGCTCTTGTGTTGTCCCCAGGACCCATGCTATGCGTTCAAGGACTGACTGCATCTGAAATGAGCAGCAGGGCAGACGCAGTGCTACTAGAACGCTCCCTTCTGCAGTAGCTCAAGGTAATGGAGGACTGGCCTCTCTTTGGGTGAAGCTGCAATAAATATTCAGGATTTGGGGCAACCTTCCTGGATCCAGCATGTAAGAACCAGCCAAAATCCCCAGTTCTGCTCTGCTTGTTCTGCAGGGGAACCTAACGTGGGTGCTGCTAGCAGGATTGCCATCTGCAGAAGGAGAGGAGGCGGCTTGTAGGTGTTCGTGCCTGGTTCTCCAGCCCCCACATTTTGATTGATTTAAACCATGAACTCACAGCAGCAATGAACGCTGGTTCCCTGATGGTCTTCCCACGTGCTGCTGCCTCCACTTGCTGCTGAGCTCTGTGCTAGTGCAGATGTTCTTCAATATTAGTTGTTGAAACGAGCAGGTCCCACGGGCACCAGCAGACATATTAATGTGCTAAATGGCATTAAATGAAATTGAAAGTGCATCTACGTTCTTAACATTACTGCTCCCTATTGACCAGCTCTTTGAGTCATCAGCAGTTTTATACTTCGTGATCTGCAGTGCCAGATGTGAGCTGGGAGAATATTGCTGTTGTAGTGAGTCCAGGTCTGGTGATGCTGGGAACCAACTCCTGCAGTGCTGGATGCCGTGCTGGGCACCGTGTGGTCCCATGGGCCACATGCATAACAAACACGTGAGCCATCATGATGCTGAGATGCCAGCAGCCGCACTGCAAAGCAGCTTTGGAGTGGGAAGGTGTTGGGAAAGCTTTAGCCCATGCTTTAATGCTGGAATTGACTCAGCAAGCAGTCTCTCCCCAGGAGCTAACGTGGTGTTTGACAGCTTTAATACAAGAACTCGCCACCAACGATGGTTTTTGCACTAAAATAGCTTTGCTGGTGTGCACACTCAGTTGGTAGATGCGAGGCGACCATGATGGAACACTGCAGAAACACTGCTGCCCGTGAGCTGGAAAGGACTGAAAAGGTGAGGGACTGGAGACTGTGACCTGGGGAGAGGGAAGCCTGGTTCTACCTGCAGGCTGGTCCTGCTGCCCTCCCAGTATTTTGGTGGCCCCCACAGGCTCTGAGCATCCAGCCAGGCAGATGCAGCAGGAGGCAGAGAAGCAGAAAGCACCAAGCAGAAAAGTCACCAGAGCAAAAAAGATTGGTGCTGCTTTGTTGCTGGGGAGCAACACGTGTTGGTCCTGTGCTTATGAGAGCTCTGCTTTCAATACCAAGCATTAGACACAGGAATGTGAGCTTCACTGTTTGACATGGGAAGGTCTCCCTCTGCCCGTTAGCCAAAACCTCCCAAAATCTTTGTCTTCACATCAGTTTGGGTGGGAAACTCTGGACAGTTGGCTGAAATGATGCTCAGTGTCACCTGCAGTCATTGACACCTCTGGCTCACAAGTGTCCAGAATTTCCCAAAAGTATTTTCCCAAAATTGCTTAATTTGGCTTTCAGATCTTGAATGACTATTTCTTTTCATTCCTGATCCATTTAATTGTTTTATCTCCTAAAAGCTCGGTCTTTAGAGTGGCATTTACATGGGGACATGAGCTCCTCCAAGAGGAAAGGAAGGCTTTCAGCACTTAAAAGCACTGAGGTAACTCCTGAATACCTCCAGTGACCGGGACTCACCAAATCCCTGGGGAGGCTGTTCCAGTTGTGCTCACTGGGAACTTTTAGATCATTCATCTCAGTGAGCAACCTATGGCACTGGTTGATTTGGGGGATGAAAGCACCTTCAGCCCCATGACCAGGGGAAAATGAACCCACCAGAGCAGGGCCACCGATCAGCAAGCCTGTGTCCTGGCAGCATGGGGCTGTTTACGCCAAGGACTTCCAGGCTTGGCAAGTTTTCTTTCTCTGCAACTGAGCTCCTTGAGCTGAACGAAGGCAGTATTTAACGGCTGCTCTCCCACTGCAGGCTCGTGGCAATGCAAGCACCTCCCTGCCAGCTGGTGGAGGATGAAATCCCAGTTTGCAATTGTAAACGCATCCCCAGGATGCGGAGCTGGAGCTGAAGAGGTCAATGGGAGCGGAGGGAGGCAATCAGCAGCAGCACCAGAAGCTGAGGTGTCTCGATGCAGATGGTACTGCTGTTCAATAAAAGCATCCTCCCTAGGTGGCTATTGCTGAAAGCACTGCAAGGACTGCACCACGCCAGCCTGACTCAGCTCAGCAACAGCGACTTGCTCAGGGGAAGGAAGCAGCTGCTGCAGCATCTGGGCTTTAACAGCCAGGTTTGAGCTGGGGTTTCCCAAGCACTTGGCTGCACCAGGCGTGAGACAGAGGGATGCCTTTAGAGAGCAAGAGAATAATAAATCATTTTTAAAATGTAGATTTATGCTGAGCACCAGTGAGCAAGGAGGGTGGCAGAGCTGCAGGGACATGGGACAGGCAAAGGGTGAAAAGCCAAGGGCAGCATCAGATGCGACCAGCAGCGCTTTCCTCCTCCACTCCAACCCACCACGTGGTTAGGCACAGAAGTATGAAACTAAGGGAGGAGGGTATTGGTGTTATTTTTCCTTCTTTTTATAACTTGTCAGTGCTCTGCTGCCAGTTGGCTCTTGGCTGGTGTAGGAGCACCCAGGGCTGAAACCCAAGCTGGGGACGTGAAGTTTTCTCCTGAGCTGCTTAAGCCAAACTCTGGGACAGGGGAGAGAAGCTGTGCAGACCTTCCTCATGAGCGATGTTTCAGCTGCAGAAAACACCTTCCCAAAGAACGAGCCCAGTAAGTGTGTTTTAAAACAAGCTGTTTTATGTTTTTATGCTGTCCTTCAGCTCGGTCCATGTTTTGACATTTTGTTGTGACTGGGGATTATGATCAGTGTAGTAACTCCAAAGCTGCAGCACTACATGAGTGCAAACCTTTGCCTTACTAAATCACTTGGGCTTTTCAGCTGTAGAAAACAGCTGCTTGAAATAGAGAGGAGACAGCTGCACGGCAGGAAGGAGAGAGTGACAAGGAGGAAATGGGTTATGTGGAGTCAACATCTGCTCCCACATACATTTAAGGGCCACAGCACTACCATTCCACAAAACATTTACCCTCCCTAGCATCCAGCAGCCTCAACACCACAGAACAGGACTTGCCCACTCTCTGAACCCAAAGGCAGCAATGCATGTTTTGGAAGTGCAGTGAGACCAACACAAAACCACTTCTCCAGCTCACTGGAAAGAGCAACATCCAGCATCCCAACAGCCTCCCAGCTGATGCTTTCCTACAACAGGCCCTAACCAAGACACAATATTGCAGTAGAACGGAGACTACTGATCAGAGGCTGTGCCATACAGAGGAGCATCTGGGTTGGTTAAGCCTGCAGCCAGATCAGGGGTGAGCACTGCTCTGCCTGAACTCACTCTGCTGAGGAATTCACATCTCAAGTGCCTTCTCAGTTCAACCTTTAAGGAACATAATATTTACCAAGATACAACAGGAAAGGTAAGATCACATCCCCATCTGGCCTGGTCAAAGAAATCCCCTGCAAGGAGTAAGGACACAGCTCACAACTCGTTTCCTCAGATTTTGATTATTCCTGTCCCCTTCAGTCCCTTTGGGTGAAAGCAGAAGAGCATTAATTTACATTACTCTGCTTGCACTGACATTTTAGCTAGAAAAACAGCTGGCCTGAGACCCCGCCTTGGGAAAACTTACTTATGTAACTTAAGCTCCCACAGAATTGAAACAGGATGTGTTGAAAACAAGCATCTCTGAGATAACAGCTCAGAGCACACTCCGCTCCCACCTCCACAGACACTTTATCTCATCCCTCCTACATACTAACCCTTCTATCTGACTCCTGCAGAAACCTGGTGCAAGGCAGCCAAGGTGCCAGAGACTCCTGAAGAGGAGGTCTGCTGGCAGCAGCTCCATGTGGCTTGTGTCCTCCCTTCCAGACACCCTCACTTCTTATGTCCTACTACCTACAGTCCAAGGCAACAGCCCTGGGCAGAAACAATCTTACTGTATTACAGACCTCATCCTAGCTGAGGCTCTAAGGAATTTGTATTCCTTTATTCAATCCAGACTGCCACAAGGACAGGCAGGTGGAAAGCGCAAGGAACCCGTTACTGTTGCATCTCAACAAGAACCAGGAAAGCAATGGGTTTTTGCTCCAGGTCTGTCAAACAGATGCTGTTCCTGGTAAGGCAGACACTGGATAACCTATCAGTGCCACCCCCTTCCCACTGCACTTGCACTACCTGTGCTCAGAGTGCTGGTGTTGGGACTCCTGTGCCACCTATCCTCCTGCCTTACTCATGAAGTCATACTACAGCTGAAGACAATCTCAAACATCCTTCTCTGAAAAAGCAGCTCAGCCAGCACTCGCTGGAATAGTATATATTCCATCCTGCTTTTCATTAATTTTGGTGTCTCTTCCAGAGATAGGAGTCTGTACAATCATGAAAGATAAAAGAAGGTCCACTTCACAGTGATGGTATTTCTTGGGCTTTGCCTTATTCACCTCAGTCTGCTCTTGCACAGGGAGAAACTGCATGAAGTCTGTCATGTGCTACGACCAGGCTACACTACAGATGGAACCAAGTCCTTGCACAACGATCTTGCTGCAACCTCTCCTGCAAGCGACCCTAAGAAACAAACTAGACCAAGAGGCATCACCTAGGATGGGTTTCAATGAGTTTTTATTTTAGACAACCTACATGACAGATGTTTTTCTCCTTTTTTAAAACAATGCCTCCACTCCAAATCAGGGTCAAAATAAAGTGAATAAAGCTCAAGATGATATCAGTCCAGTTGTTAAACGTTGCCGATTCCTGGTGGTGTACTGATGAAGAAGAAACAGCAGCCAGCTATGAAGACAGGTGATCCAAAACCATACTGCTTGATTTGTTACTGTAACAAGAGTAGCAAGGGTTAGTTCAAGGTCACCATAGGTTTCTGTAGCATACTTTGTATTCCCTAATTCAATCTGAACTGCCACAAGCAGGCAGGCAGAAAGCGCAAGGAAGTTATTTTTGCATCTCAGTGCAAACCAGAGAGCAACAGGAAAATTGCTCGTGGTCTATCAGAGGATGCTGAGCATTTTTATACAGAGCAACTGGCATCAGCTGTTGATCAAGCCAGAGTGAATGCTCACTTGCATCCTTTCTGCTTGACACACTGAGTTTCAGATTTCCTCTCAAGTAAGTGCATGACCTAAACAAACACTCAAGTTCATGATGTCTCTTACAAGAGCTGTACCAAGAAACTGTAACATTTTCCCCACCACCTTTGGGATGCCCCGCTGCTGTTCTTCTACCTCATCTTCCCTGTTCATTGCAGGGGAGTTGGACTAGACAGCCCTCAGACAACCCTTCCAACTCTAAGGACTCTATGATCTTGAAGTAGATGGGTTATCTAGACTGTACCTCCTGAAGGTCTGCCTACATAGAAGAGAAGCACAGGCTTCTGCCCAGAGGTTCTTCCAGCTTACTCCAGCTCCAGGCTGAACGACAGACATCAGTGAAGTCTCACCAGCTGGACTATTGTGCTGTGCTGGAAGTGCTGGCTCATTTTTACATGACTTGAATACCAGAAAGCCTGCAGGAGGCTTTACTGATACATTCAGCTGGCTATAAACAGGCTCTTAAAGTCCAGAACGGCAGGGGAAAGCAACTGGTGATCCCACACTGCTGGTCCCCAATGAATCATATGGGTCCCAGAATAAACCAAAATATGCAAGTGTTGGGATCTAAGTACAGTCTCATCACTACCACATTCAAACTCAGAATAATTAAAGCAGATCACAGGAACTGCTTGGGCTCAGACAGCTGGAACTTCCAGACAGAACAAGGTGAAGTACTTAAGCAAAGTGTTGCCGTGTTGCCATATTTAGGGCAGTATTTAAACAGACAGTTCTTGTGTAACTAAATAAGGGCAGATTGAGTGAAAGAGTGAAATACAGTAAAGTACAGCACTCCAGAATGAGCCCACACAAGTGGGATCTAAACTAGATTTATTTCATTTCAGAAGACATTGCCTTTCATAGTCTAAACCGTTGCCATCTACACACCTCTCACTGAAGCAATTCTTCCTGCATTTCTTACCCACTACGTCACTGTGAATCACTGCAGTGAAGCCACATCCCCTTTTAGTATGACTCAAAAGCACAACGGAAGTCTCAGCCACTTTACATAATACAAAGCAGCAATCAGACCGCGCTTGCGCAAGCCCAGTTTTTAAACTGGCAGTCACCATTCAACTTTTAACAGAGATAGAATGATCAATGCAGGGAAAGAACGACTGATGTATTTAAGTACATCCACCTCGTTCACGTTGGTACTTACACATTTCTCAATCTCTAAGCCGTCCTTAAAGAAAATCATATAGGGGGTCACACCATCCTCACGGAAATCCAGGAGAGCCACCATACCATCTGGATTCATGTTCTCTCCTACAAAGAACTTCAGAGAAATGCCCTACTGAGACACTCAGTGAGCTACTACCAACAAGCAGTACACAAGAAATCTATAGCATCTCCAAGTTTAAAGTCTCCCTCAATAGCTGCAGGACTTTTGCTTTCTGCAAGTTGTCCATTTTGGTACATAGCATTACCACTCTACTGCGAACAGCAAAGTAAGACACAGTAGGGGCCAAAACAATTCACCTTTAACATCTGTAACTCCAGCTCCTTTTAGCTACTTTTGCAGTTATCACAGTACCTCAAGCTGCAATGAGCTCCCCAGACACCTAGAAGTATTTCTTCTCCCCGACTTCAAGGCCCCTAATACCCTCAGGAAGGGTCCCAGTCAGATGTCTTTACAATAGGAGTTCTCTAAACTCAACAAGCTACTTCAGCAGAAACAATCTCAGCTTGTATTACTGAGATAACGCTATAAAGAAACACAGCTAACCTGGTAGTTTTTGAAGTTGGCAAGGATGTGTTTGATTTGTTCTGCAGCCCCAGTCATAAAAGGCTTTACTCTCTCCGGCTTGTGTTCCTCAAGTCTGGCTTTTATTCTGGAAAGAAAATAAAAAGCAAGTTTTGAGAACACGTTCTGCTCTACACGCTGTGCAGCAGCATCATAGTAGAAAGCTACCAGCAGCCACAGTTAGACTGTGTTGCATTTCCCATCCCCCATCCCTCCATGAATGCTGGTGAATTAACAGAGTGGTGCCTGCCACTCAGTTCTATTTTACTTCTAGGTTTGTGCTAGACAAAAATTAGCAAGCCATTTCCACAGCAACAAGAGCACCATCCATCAGTATCACAAGAACCGTTTTCACCTTTAACACTAACCCACTTTGAGCAAAGGAATCCATCCCTTGGAAACAAACAGCTCCATTTCACACAGTTTCAGACATTTGGACAGTCAGGTTCAGGAAGCTTTCCTTTACCACCCCCCTCCCACACAAATGTTTGGTGGAGAGGAATCAAAAAGAAAACAGCAAGGCTGCAAACAGCCTCCAAAGCACACGATCTGGTCTCAGAATCATAGAACACGTTGGGTCAGAAGGGACCATAAAGCCCACCCAGTTCTAAACCCTGCTGTGGGCAGGGCTGCCAACCAGCAGATCAGGCCACCCAGGGCCCCGTCCAACCTGACCTTGAGCACCTCAGCCAAGATAAACACAGATATCCCAGTATCAGTGCTTTAAAGCTCCAGTTCTGCCAAGGATTCAGACATCACTGAATTTCACAGCCAGTTTGGCACCTCCATCAGAGCTGGCACCCACTAGGAATAAAGGGAATCTCAGCCCCATATAAGGGAGTCTGCCGGTACTTACGCTTTCATGTAGTCCTTGATGTACTTCTTGTATGACTCTTTTGTGAAGCTGGTTTCCTGAAGGTGGTGGTTTATCACTATATCCACACCAGTTATCACCGTGGCTTCTGTCCCCTCTCCCTCAGGACCTTCAGCAGAGGCATTGCCACCAATTAGAGAGTCATCAATTTGACCCTCTGTCCTGGTGACCATCTAGATTTAGAGACATCAAAAAACTTCAAGGCTCTGCGAACACCTCGGTTCCGCTGCTCTTACACACCTACGTACGACCTGTCGGCAGGGCACGACCTCAGAGCCACGCTCCCCCCGCACGGCTCTCCCCGGGCTCCTGTCCCCACCCGCTGCCCGCTCCCCCCCGGCCCCTCCGCATCCCCGAGCCTCGGGCCGGGCGGTTCTCACTCACCTTCCCCTCCACTTCCAGGCACAGGCCGTTCGCCACCTCGCGGATCTTGTAGATGTCCGAGAACATCTCGTCCTCTGCGGGGACACGCACACACAGGCGCCCAACGCCGCGTCAGCCACCGCCATGCCGGGCCCGGCCCCCCCACAGCTCCGCCGCATTCCCTTCCCCGG
>JACDJE010000484.1:770880-835347 GCA_016647715.1 Pavo muticus | reverse complement strand
CTCCCGGCCATAGCGTCACCCCACCCCTGCCGCCGCTCTTACGGCTAATGCAGTCCCGGTAGATGATCATGGCGGCGGCGCGGGGCGGCGGGAGCGGCGGCGCGGCTCTCTGCGCAGCGACCCGAGAGCGGGCGGGAGCGAGGCGGAAAGGGCCGAGTCAGCGCCGGGCGGAGCTCATATAGCGGGCGGGCCCCGCGCGTCACCACGCGTGCATGCGCCCTTCCATTCCTCCGCCTCTCCTCCCTTCGCAGCGCCCCCGCGCGGCCGTTGGGCGGGAGAGCCCTGAGTGCCCTCAGCGCCGGCGGGCGCTCTGCGGGGCAGAGGTTTCATTCCTCTCCTCTGACATAAGCGCAGTTTTCAAGGAGAATGCTCCGAGCCTTTCCCAGGAGCTTTCCAAAGATCAGCGAGACTGTGCCCGGCAGCCCGGGCTGAGATGGAAGGCAGGAAGACGCTAAGGACAGCTACGCCCTTGGCTTCTTTTCACCCCCCCCCCTTGCACATCCTTTTCTGCATCAGCTTCCCTCACCCAAAGTAAATGCAGATTTTCCTTGAACCCTGGCTCTTAGGTGACATTGACAAAAAGCCTCCAAAAGACACTGTAAGACCTGCAGTGCGTGATGCTGCTAACGATCCCAGGCGTGGCAGAGATAGCATCTGCCAGGGTGCAATTCCGTATTGCTCACCCCCCTCAGCAAGTAAATTACTCATTGCCTTCTTTGTGTGTGCCAGAAGGGCTCCTGTCACTACATAATGCAAAAGCCACATGTGCAAGCAAAAGAAAACAGTGAGCAAATTCATTGCTTCTCACTGCGAGGTAGATCATAGAATCATAGAATGGCCTGGGTTGAAAAGGACCACAATGATCATCTAGTTTAACCCCCCTGCTATGTGCAGGGTCGCCAACCACTAGACCAGGCTGCCCAGAGCCACATCCAGCCTGGCCTTGAATGCCTCCAGGGATGGGGCATCCACAGCCTCCTTGGGCAACCTGTTCCAGTGCGTCACCAGCCTCTGTGTGAAAAACTTCCTCCTAACATCTAACCTAAACCTCCCCTGTCTCAGTTTAAAACCATCCCCCCTTGTCCTATCACTATCCACCCTCGTAAACAGCCGTGGCCTCTCCTGTTTCTACACTCCCTTCAAACACTGGAAGGCCACAATGAGGTGTCATGTTCAGCCACATCCAGACAAGCAGGGCTCATCACGTGTAACGGTTTCTTGGGAAGACAAACACCATCACTCTGAACATCCTTCCCCTCCTTCCTCCTCCTTTCCCCTGGCTTTAATTTCTGAGCATGACACTACCTGGTATGGGAAGCCCCTTTGGCCCAGCTCTCCTGGTTCTGTCCACCTCAGCTCCTTGTGCACCCCCAGCCTCTCACTGACAGGGCAATGTGAGAAGCTGCAATGTTCTTGACTCTGTGTAAGCAGTAACTAAAACATCTCTGTGTTATATCTGCTGTTTTGATCACAAATCTGAAACACAGCATCTCATGAGCCTTTGTGAAGAGAATTAACCCCTCCCAGCCAAATCCATGATAGTTCTGCAAGTAACACACAGGTACTGGCACTAATTTTCTATGCTGTGATTTATCTGTGATAAACAGATCATCATGTATAGCGTGCTGATCTTTCGTGATGAAAACAGATTAGAAAATACATTACAATTCTGCTTTTCAGAAACCAGCCTTGCTAGAAGAAAACTTTGGTGTTCCTCACCTGTTTTTTTGTTCAGGCAGCTCTTGCATTGAGCCAGGTTTCATATATTCCAGAACAGTTAGTTCAGATGTGGTCCCTCTGCAGCACAGGCCGTTGTAGTGCTGACTGACATCTCAAATCACATGGCAGATTTTCTTCAGAGTGCGTCTCATCTTTGGAGACATCTAAATCCCATGGGCTGACAAAGCCCAATGCTTTTATAGGTAAACCTTTGAGGATTTTCTAGGTAGGTGTGTACAGAATTGCACATGAAGCCTCTTTCATGGAAGACATCTCAGCTAGTTATGAACTACTGCAGTGCTACTTACTTCCATCAAGCATTAGCGTCTGGATTTGACTGTGCTCAACTAATTAATTGCGTCTTGAATTAAATTGGCAGTTATCAGCTGATACTTCACTATTCTAGGTTAAAGAGCCCACCATGACAACTTGCACTGAACTGTATGAAAACAGAGATCTTGCCTACAATTAAGTGACCTGCAGGGTACAGTCTGTGGGAATAGGTGAGACGTGAGGCTGGAGGAAGAGAGGTGAAACTGAACTGTGGAGTAGGGACAGAAGCAATGTGTTCTCCTAACCTTTAGGGAGGCTGTGAAAATCAGAGAATAGTGATAGTATTTTACATATAGCACCGTATGCATGGAGAGGGCTCTAAAAATATGTATCTCCTGGTAGGGAGAAACTGAAAAACTGAAGACTAACCAGCACAAGACAAGCCAGGCACTCACCATGTCTGCGTCTGTAGGGTTTGCACCAGCCTTAATAGGGTGTTCTTGGTTCCACAGACCCCCATGTCAGCCCCAGAGCTGTCAGCTCCTATCCCAGTGAGGCCACAGCAGGGCCAAGCTCCAGATCCCCACAGCCCTGCCCTGCTCAGCAATGGCCCTGCTGATCCAGACTCACCTGTGGGCCCACATCTTGGCCTTGACTCATTCCCCATGGAGGTGTCTGGTGCCTGGGGCTGCCCCAGTGCCCCCGGCTGCCCTGCTCCTGGCCTTCTGTTTAGCAGTCCTTCCTGCACTCAGGAGAAATACAGATTTTGTTACCCTGATGTTCACATTATTTACAGCTCTTCCTGTTCTGGCTGGGTTTGTAAAAATGGCCTGCATCTTGCCTGGCTTTACACCTATCCCTCTGTTTCACTCAAGGACAGTGAGCTGCTCTCCTTCAGACAGGAAGGTTTCTGCATAGCAGCAAAAAGCCTATTCACCTGTGGCACCCAATGCACCCATTCAGCTTACCTGGAGCCCTGCCAGTGGGGATGTATGAGGAGGTCATGCTGCCCTGCGCTGCGATTAGTGCTTTTTCAGTAGAAACAGGACTGGAACTGGCAAGATAGAATTTTAAAGCTGAACAAAGTTGTAGCCACATTTTAGCCTTACCAACCTTATAAGCATCCATTTGGCTGAAACAGTTGTAGAAAGGCCTGATTCTGCCCTTGTTTGGGGGCTTGGATGATGTCAGCACGCTGGACAAAGGGCCTGAATAGTAAGAAGGTAAGGCTAGCGATCCAACGAGCAGACAGGCAAGTTTACAAAAGGCAAATCTGTTGAGGGCTTTTCAACTGGAAGAGGCAACATCAGGTTCAGGCAGGCTGTGTGCCCCACACTGCTGGATGCTGAAAGGGTGTACTGGGGGAAGCGCTGCATGCGTGATACCAGCCCTGGCCCTTGGCTCTTCTTGAGGCTTCCAGTGCTGACAAATGCCAGAGGACACTGAGCAGATGCTCCTCTAGAGGGATCTTGATATGCCTCCATATGGCTACTCCGATATTATGTTCTTGAGTGCAGAGCAGAAATGCTCAGTTGCAGACACAGGACAGAGAACTGGGCAGCAGTTCTGCAGGACAGAGCTAGGGACAGGTGGCTGCTAAGCCAAAGAAGCAGAATCATTCATCTTACCTGTTTAAAGAGAAGCCAACACCATGCTGGAATGCGTGAGTAGTGATGTTATCTGTTCAGTGCTGCTCATACCTCTGCAGAGTACTGACTCCAGCTTTGGAAATGCACTTTAAAAAAGGCGTGGACTTGTTGGCAAGAGTTCCAAAGAGCAGGGGAATGATGAGAGGTCTGAAAAGCACAGCCTCCAGGTAGTTATTTTGTTCCACTTAGAAAAGAAGACGTCAGTAGAGTTGTCAGTGTCTTTAAGAGAAGAGCAGCCTATCATAGAATCATAGAATGGCCTGGGTTGAAAAGGACCACAATGATCATCCAGTTTCAACCCCCCTGCTATGTGCAGGGTCGCCAACCACCAGACCAGGCTGCCCAGAGCCACATCCAGCCTGGCCTTGAATCCCTCCAGGGATGGGGCATCCACAACCTCCTTGGGCAACCTGTTCCAGTGCGTCACCACCCTCTGGCTGGGAGAATACGCGATGGTTTATTTTGATGCAAGGCCATTTTAAAGCAGGCACTGGAAACATTTTCCAATCCTGACAATAGAGAAGCAAGGAGCAGACTCTCTACACAATTCTCCATCCTTGCAGACTTTTGAGAATACGCTAGAAGCCTGCTCAGGTGAGAGCAGAAAGCACATTAGATCCATCATCAGTGACAGGTAACACCTGATCCTGCCCTGCAACAGAGAGACAGACTGCATCCAGGTCCTTCCCAGCTTTGTTCTGTATGGCCCAGTGATTCTTAGATAGATGGTGTGCTGTCATTTACACCTATTCACAGCGGTTATACAGTTGGGATGCAAATAACATCCTCATATCCCTGTTTAGAATGGACAGGAGGGCTTGGAAAAGAGACATTGCCAGAGAGGAGTGTGCTCACTGTCCTGCATAGAAATCACATGCACAGAGGGGGAAGCATTTAGCTGCTGTAATGCTCAAAGCTTTAATCCTGGTATGATTCTGTACTTCAGTCCTATTTAAATACAATGTCTGTACAGTCCTTTGGCTCAGATTAGAGCTATGTGGCAGATAGGGCTCCTTCCATGCCAAACTGAAGGAAGAGGGGAGCAGTGGTTTAACTTGTGTTTGCATGCAGCAAGCAAAATCTCTTTGGTTGGTCTTAGAGCAGAGTTATAAATTCATCCACAAAACCAGAATCAGTGCATACATGGCTGGTTCAATTGCATGAGGAAAAAGTGAGAGTGTGATTAATCCTATTTAATCTCACAGCTCCATCTCACACGCCTTAGCTATTCTTCCTGCGGCTTCACCCCAGGACGTGACTTCCACCTTGAACAGCTTTTTGTCTAAGGCCAAATAACCACTCCGCCTACTTTTCTCCCCAAAGACATCGAGCTGAATTGTGTCTTTGGTTAGTGAGCCCCTTTGGGAAGACTCAAACAAGACTGCCCACACCAGATCTCTGCGTTTGCCCCCCGCATGAAGACTTTCTATTTCTTCAGCTCCTTCAGTGATATACGGAAAAATCCCACTAGATGGCGGGGCAGGAGCTGGTGGATGGCAGGCAGGCAGGCAGGCAGGCAGGCAGGCAGGCAGGCAGGCAGGCAGGCAGGCAGCACTACTCGCACTGATAGAAGGCCACAGCTTTAGCCAGTGGCATCATTCCTGAATTACCTGGAATGCCTCAGGACCTGTGTAAGAAAAATTTGATCTTGGACCTGTAACTGATACAGCCTGTCTCGGCTCCTGGTCTTATGGATGCTGCACACAAATAGCATTCACTCCAGATAACCAGCATCCCCGTGTGATGAGCTTGGGTCTGCTGAGTTGTTAACCATTAGAGGGGCTAATTCTGTCCCATTAAAATCCCTCAGTTGTGATTTAATGAAATAGAATCGTATCATAGAACCACAGAATAGCTTGGTTTGGAAGAGACCTCAAAGATCATCTAGTTCCAACCCCCCTGCAATGGGCAGGGTTGCCAACCACTAAATCAGGCCCTAAATCAGATCCATCCAACCCAGCCTTGAACACCTCCTTTGAAGTTTGGAATTAAGTTATTCAGTTATTATAATTCCTTGTTGCATGCTTTTCAGTTCACTGTGATGAGGTGTGAGCTCCAGGAGGATTTGTCAATTGAAAAATAATTGCCAGAGCACACAACTTGTTAAGGTGCTATTCCTAAAACTGCGGCACTGAATTTGTTATCAGGTAATAAATGAGGAACACCCTCAGCTAGGCTGATAAAGCAAACCTTGCTGCAGATGCTTCAGGTGAGTAGCAGGAATAAAGTTGTCGCTATAAGCAAGAGGTCAGATCAACTTTTTGGTCTCCCAGTTGCGCAAAGCATCACTTTAAGATACTGCAGAGGAAAGCAGGCAAGAGAACTAAAAGGCTGCATTTTGGAGAGCAGTTTCTGAAGCAGAAATCCAGTAACTTGAGTTCAAAATGCTTGTCAGATGCAAAAACAAAGCTGCTATTCTTTTCCATGCCAGATCCCAAGACAGGTTTGTTATTTATAATTTCCTGATAAGGATTTTGTATCTTCTCTATTCCCCTCCTCTGTGAAAATCAAAGAGATCTGAATGACAAAGGATATGTCATTCAAGGCCAGGCTGGCTGTGGCTCTGGGCAGCCTGGTCTGGTGGTTGGCGACCCTGCACATAGCAGGGGGGTTGAAAGGTAAGATCATTGTGGTCCTTTTCAACCCAGGCCATTCTATGATTCTATGATATGTCCAAGGGTAAGGAGGTATCAACCAGCTTCTGAGATCTGGGATTGTTCTGGGTTGAATGGTTTTAGAAAGGTACAGAGACATGAAATGGGGAATGTTAATGGAAGCTCTTTGCAAATCGTCTTCCACAAATGTGCTGTAATAAGGGTCAGTCTGTTTACCTCTGAAATGGCTGCTGATCTTAGGCACCTTAAGATTAGGGTAGGAAAGGGCCTTGAAAGAGGACCAATCCTCAGTCTTCTTGCCTTAGGGGGATTAGTTAGACATGCATCACTCTGGGAAGATGTTTATCTACCTGGTTTTTGAAATCTCCTGATGAAGGCAATTTCCAGTCTCCTCTAGAGCACAAACATTGACCAGGAAGGGGGCGGGGGTCTGGGTCCTCCCATTCCCTCGTGAGTGCTGTAGGTACAGGCTGGATCACAACCTGTACAGAAGTGAGTTTAGGTTTCCGTCTGATGCTCAGATCCTGACGGAGCTCAGCCAGCTTCCTTCTACCCAGACACCTGGCTTCGTGGTGCCAACATCTATCCAAAAAACTGCTGTATTAGTTGCTAGCACTTGCACGCAGGATGAACCAGCATGTCCTCTGCTGTTTGGTTCTACCACTAGGCCACTGGGCACATGGAACTCTATCAAAAAGGTTGTGATAAAAATAGCAACAGTACCAAGAAGAGAGGCAAGGAGTCAAGTAATTACCTAAAACAGGACATACTAGCTTTAGGAAGGAGTATCTGGGGTGGTGTGTGTACCTTTGAAATTAGAAGCAGCATTGAGAAAGTTAAAAAAGGTCCATTAATCCCTGCTTCTGAATACAGGGACTACGAGGTAACAGGTTTGGAACAGACAAAAGAAGGTTCCTTTAACACAGTACATGTAGTTATACTGTGGAACTGACTGCTCCAGGGTGCTGTGGATGCCAAAAGTTGAGACTATTGCAAAAGCAATTAGAGTCATGGAAAAAATGCAGAAAGGGCTATTAAGCATTCCTGGCTTGGGAAGAAGCCCTTCCGCTAAGGGCTGCTGAAAGCTGGGGAATATAATGCTGAAAGGGTCCTGTATAGTTGCTGTACCCTTTTTCTTTGCCTCCGTTTGTCTGCAGCAGGACGCTGTCTGAGCTAAGGGGCTGCATCAGGCAGCAAAGAGCAGTTGCTGTAGGCATAGTAGTCACACATGAGGCTAACGACCTTCCTCTGCATACATCTGTAGATTACTCAGGATGAAGAGTTTGGAAAGTTCTCTTGTAGCCTTGAATTGTCTTTATTAACTTAGGAATAGCACACAGGCTTAGAGGAGACATTTCAGGGAAGGATGAGGAGCAGAAGGCTGTGCGCATGCTGGGGAGCTGTCTGTGGCCATCTCTGAGGCCAGAGGTAACCCCTGGTGAGCTGTGGGGCCGTGCCGCTCTGCCTCACCAACTCCCAGCTATGCTAATCATATCAGCAGCAGCCCCGGGGGCTTCTTGGTGGCTAATTTTGCTGTCTCATAGTTCTGACCTCGTTCTGACATTTGAAGGAACAAGTAAAGCCCTCACATCAGCTGCCATCAGCTTCCTGGCTGCTTCATTACCGTGGCCAAGCACCCAGCCAAGGCCGTGTCAGATATCCCTGGGTAAGCGAAGGACTGCGGAGGTACTGCAAGGTCAGGTAGCCTTGTTTCACCAGGCTAGGAAATCATGCCCAGCTCTGACAGTTCTTTGGGCAGCCACAGGCCACCTCTGCCTGTGCTATGTCTGAGTTGCTCTGTAATGTCTAGTCCTGTACTCCTTTACCTGTGGCTAACAGGCGTTAAATGACAGCACATTTCCCAATTGGGACACCCTGCCATACGCACATGCTTCAATCCATACATTTTCATGTGTGTAAGCAAGCAAAGTTGGGAGGTAGGAAAGATGTATACGTGCATCCAAAGCTGAGCACACATATTTTTCTGCTGTAAAAGAAAACCACTGTGGCCATGACACACACAGTGGCTTGTATGTTCTGCTTTGTTTTGTTGTTGCTAAAAGGTTATGCTGTCCTTCAGTTCCGAAAAGCTCAACGGAGCGAGCAGCAGCACAGCATGCATCTGAGGAGCAACAAAGAAATTATCATTCTGTGGGGATGGGAAGCAAGAAGAAATCCTATTGAAATAATAAGTGTATACAGGAGCAAGAGAAGGCAAAGACAAGAGGCTCAGGAGCATATGGTCTAACAGCACAAAGCAAATGATTCTCCACTAGGAACAGCATGAATACAGAAACCACGCAACAGATGCAGCATGCTGGACATCAAATGTATGTAAATTACTCATATCGTCAGTGCATTTCCTTACCATTCATGAATGGTTTTGTGCTTAACATCTGAGAGAGAATCTGAGCAGCAGGTTTTGGTTACAGCGAGTGTTGCAGACCCACAGTGAGACTGCGCAGGGCACAGCGTGCAGGCAGTGCCCAGAGCTATGGTCAGCCCCTGGAGAACCAGAACTACTCTGCTTTCCAGCTGGGAAGTGCTCCTCTGTGGCAAGGCAAGGGGTGAGTTGCAGCCAGGCACTTCAGAGCAGTGCCATGGAAATGAGGGCTGTTTTCCTTTCTGCTAATCTGCGTTATTATCTACTCCCTTGAATTCCCCTGCTGGTGGTCACTGCTAGTTAAGGACTTGGCTTTTATCCAAAGCCTGCACTCACGTGCTTCATGTACGAAACGCTGACAGAAAAAAAGAAGCAAGTTTTCCATTCGTTCACTGGGCGGTTCTGCTGCTGCTGAACACAAAAGGCACCATCTCATTTCCTTCATGCAGCCCTCATTTGTTCAGAAACGACTCTCCTTTTCCAGAGGAACGACCCGACCGCTTGTGGGTGCTACAAGTGGCTACCAGTGGGAGTTTCACAGAGCCTCAGGGCTGTGACCTTTACTTGCAGTTTATTTTTTTTTTTTCTTTTTGAGGATTTCACATGAAAAGCCCCCACACAAAGTCTGGATCTTTTGATTGTTACGGCCCACTGAAAATGAGTCATAGAATCATAGAATGGCCTGGGTTGAAAAGGACTCTGCTTTGTGCAGGGTCGCCAACCACTAGACCAGGCTGTCCAGAGTCACATCCAGCCTGGCCTTGAATGCCTCCAAGGGATGGGGCATCCACAACCTCCTTGGGCAACTTTTTCCAGTGCGTCACCACCCTCTGGGTGAAAAACTTCCTCCTGATATCTAACCTAAACCTCCCCTGCCTTGGTTTAAAACCATTCCCCCTTGTCCTATCACTATCCACCCTCATAAACAGCCGTTCCCCTTCCTGTTCATATGCTCCCTTCAAATACTGGAAGGCCACCATGAGGTCTCCCTGGAGCCTTCTCTTCTCTGAAGAGTTATGAAAATTCTTCTCCATAATTTCCTTGATTTCTGCTGTTGCTCTCTGAGCAACACCCTGCCAACTAGAAACAACTAGAACAGCTGGTAGCTATGCAGACCACACATGCTTATTCATTCATATGCTCTCTTTTGCTTTAATACAGTTGTAATAGGTTATTACATTTTTCCACAGGCAGGGAAACAAAAATGGAAGAAAGATCACAGTTACTCAAGGGTAGCAAGAATGTGAGCTGCTACCACGATAAAATACTTCAGCGGTGCTGATGCAGGAGTTCAGAGTGCTGCTGTGTTCTCACAGTGTGGCATTTGGCCTTGCATACCCGAGACTCAAAAGGTTAATCCCCAAAGAGAGGCACAAAAAAGGGCTGGGCTTTGGAGTGACAGATGAGAAGTTCCATGTCTCAGCTCCACTGGAGCTGCTTTTTGTGGCACTCAGGGCTAAGCCTGTAAATCACAGAATAGAAGCTGGTAGAAGCTTCTTGTGGCATTCAGATCTTGCTCTCGGCTCTGGATCTGGCCCTCCATCTTTTGATTTCAGACCCCATTAGCATGCATACAGTGTTAACTAATGTTAGCCCTGGGCAACCTGATCTAGCTGTGATGTCCCTGTTCATTGCAGGGGGGTTGGACTAGATGGCCTTCAGAGGACCCTTCCAACTCAACGGATTCTATGATTCTATAAGTAACTTTGTTGTATGAAAAATATGAAAGCTACAGACTACACGTCACAAACATGGACCTGCATATGCAACTCGTGGAGAACACACTGAAAATCAGAAGACTTCATTCAGTATTTTCACGCAAATATCCTACAGAAATCTGAGAGAGTAAGAATGTTGAATATATGTGTTCAGTTTTGTCTGGCGGAGGATACAGTAATAATACTAAGATGACCATAGTTGTTCAATCTTTTAATCTTGCAGTTCGCCAGACTGCTGCAATTTACAATGGTGTGATTTACTTTCCATGCTCTGATAAGTGACACCATGGCTTTATTTCAATTGAGTTCAAATTCTTACGTTAGTAGTGTACAGCAATATGAAATGAAGCCAAACAATGAACACTCACAACATTTTTTGGTCCAATTCTTTTATGGTTTCCTGCTTGCTTCTCAGTGCTCGCTCTGCAAGATAATATATTCAAGCACTTTTAAATTACACAAACAGGATGGCCTGAATTACTCCTGTTTGATCACAGCTATTGTAATATGTTAGCTGATGCCTCTTTAATACTGCCAGTGTTACTACGGATGTGAGGAATGTCTCAAATGCAGAATAAGGTTGTATTCCATAGACAAGTTCTGAGTTAATGTTCAGCTGATAGAGAAACAACGTGACATTGCTGGAAGTCATGCTCCATTTGCTACAGGATTTGGTGCATTCTCTCCAAATATAAAAACAGTTTCCATTTGTACAGCTCATTCTAATTTTTCCTGTCATCACACTTATTTTGTAGGTGCTGTATTTATGCCTCTTTCCATTGCTTGCAATTACTCAGGCATTAATCCATTCATATAACTGCAGAAGTGTCAAGCAGGCAGCAAAAGGCTTAGTTTTTAATATGGCAGCGTGGAGCGACCCACAGTAAGGTCACACTGCTCACGCTGGCTCCTGTCTCAGGTCAGGAGAGGTCTCTGGTAGCCAGTTTTGGAAGCTGGCACAAACTTGCTCTGTCATGTGCTACTTGGGGAAAAGTTCAAACGTTCAAATCTGGGCTCAAAACAGGGGCAGCAGGAGCTGAGATGCAGCTCTTAAAGAGAACGTTTAGTGTGTATTTCTACCTGTCCCACAGAGCTCCTGACTGCCCTCTAAGGCCATTATCTTTTGAAGTTTATGTCTGGAAGCACCTCTTCAAGTATGAAGTAAGCTGGGGAGCGGGATGGAGAGTACCTATGTCTGGAAGTGTGGTGTTCAGTGGTGGCAATCATTCAGCATGTGTTTCAGAAGATTTTGAAGCAGAAGCATTCCAGAGCCCAGATGGACCGATGCATTACTATGAATCAAAGTGGGCAGTCCATCACCAAAAAATCAGAGTGACTACTGTTACGTCTGGTCACCTTTGACTGCTCAACCCAATGGCCACAGTCAACTAGAACCAACAGAGCAAATATATGGGCTACGTTTGAACCTACATCTCTGTATTTACAATGCAGTACTCAACACTGGTGTAACAGCATGTCTTTGGGTGAAATGTACACTACTAAGGGTCAGCTGCTCTATAAATTCAGCTCAATCTCACGCTGCAGCAGCTTCAGTGTCAGCGCCCATGAAATGTCTTACCATCACCATTTCTAACCTAATATTTGAAGATGTGAGCTTAGACCCTTGGTTTGGGATGAGTAGTTGTTAGCATCCTGACAAAAATCTTTTTCTGCTTTCACCTCCAAAACTTCTGCCCTGAGAATGTCGCAAAATAATCACCAGCTTCTTGCTGGTGCTATCAGATGAAATCAAAGCTCTGACTTTCCTGGCACTCTCACAGTAAACTCCTCATGAGGCTGAGAGAGGTCGGCCAAAACTTGGAGGCAAACCCAGGCTTACTTAATGAGCCTATTGTTCATTAATAGAGACACTGCCACTTGCAGCGCATTTGAAGTCAATGAAATGGGAATGTAAAGGAGGAAGCAGCCAATGATTATGAGAAGGTTGAGGGCCTGATCCCACCACTGCTGGTCAGCAAACACCTCCAACCTGGGAGATGTGCTCTGGGGTTGCTAAAACCATTGGGAGAGAGCACTGGATGGGAGGAAAAACATGGGCTGTCCTAACAGTTGTTTCCCAGAGCACTGATGTGTTCTGCAGCAAGTTTAGGAGGATCAAGAAGGAAAGAGGCTGTTCAGCCGAGCTTTCTGAGTAAGCTTATTTTGACCAAGAATGTTGTTCACAGGAATGTAAAAATGCTCTCATTGTTTCTAATGCAGAACAGCAAAATAAAAGTCCGTGGTGCAGACAGAATGATTTGGACTGTGAGAGTCCCAGCTCCAATCTCTCCACCACAAGAAGTGCTACGTTTGTCACAGCGTGCCAAGTATTCTTTTGCTAATGCTGTCCTCCTGCACTATGTAAAGGATGTTTATAAGGTCCAGCTGCTATGTTTTATCGCTGTGAGTAGGGATCACAGCACTGCTGCAGAAGCTACAATGGTTTAAGTAAAATCTTCGAACCATTTCTGGGCAGGTATCCAGAAGCCAATGTCTGGCTAAGCTTGTAGGGCTTTTCAGACACAACCAAACCTGATACTTGACACCCTTTGAATTCAGAGGTGTTAACATTAGGATTAAAAAGGCTGGTAGAAAAGTATGTGCTGGCACGATCGACACAGGCAGCAGGTAAATGAACATCTTTGCTGATTAAAGATTGCTGGGCTAATTGAATGAGCTCTGCTCAGATAAACCCAATGGAGATGCAGGAGCCTGTGTCCCATTGTGACCTTTTGCCACAAAGTCTTTACCCAGACCATTTAAATGCCTGTACTCTGAGCCAGCCAGTACAGAGAATAAGGTCATCTATGTGGTGTACCTCATTGCTCTCTCTTTGCTAGAGCTCCTCTTCCAGAGGCTGTGCACATACTGATCAAAAGCCATCTTCTGGGATTTCCCTGCTTCTGGAACTGCTTCCATGCTCAGAGATGTTGGAAATACAGAGCAATCTGTGTATAACCTCCACAATTCAGTGTTACAATGTCTGCAGTGACAATCAGCGTAGAAAAAGTGCTGTCACCTGCATATTACTGGAAAACATTTGGAAAAAGCTATTGCGTAGGCTGTGCAGTTACCAAAACTTCATTCACAGCAAAGCAAATGAATGATCTCACTAATGATGACGCAAGTTTATAAGGACAAAGGAAACTCTCCAGTGGTGACAAAACGACAAGCCAGTCTGCATAATCCCAGGCTGGATGTGGCTCTGGGCAGCCTGGTCTAGTGGTTGGCAGCCCTGCCCATGGCAGGGGGGTTGAAACTAGATGATCATTGTGGTTCTTTTCAACCCAGGCCATTCTGTGATTCTGTGATTCTATGATAATGACCAGAACCATCTGGATCACTTCATTACCATTCATTCAAGCAGTAGGACACCAGTTAAAACTGTCCTCACTGTTACAGAGAGCAGGAGGGGAATGATTTCCCCTTGTAAGGAGCAGGAGAAACACAGTGAAACAAGAGTCAAAACACAAAAAGCAGAACTCTTAGGTAGGATACTGAAGGTGTTTTGAATAAAAAAACAAATATAAAAAACATGAAGAAAACAGAGCAGTAAAGTCAGGTGCCTGGGAAGCAGTCAACCAAACCTCAACCCTGACAGAGTCCAGCAGAAAGGAGCTGGCTGTGGGACAAAGCCACGGTGAGGGTGTGTGACCAGTAGTACACGGGGCACGCAGAGACACGTGAAGAGATGCTGAGCACCAAAGCCAGCTGCTGATACGGCACTGATGTCAGGCTTGAGGCAGCTCGCCAAAATCAGTCTATTGGCTGTTGATGAAAGCATTACGTCATCTCCTAACGTGAACTGGGTTGAAACTACATGGAAAGAGGTTATTCAGAGGACTCATCCCAAAGGGACCAAAAGTAACGTAGCAGAGCCAAATTCCTTGTGATTCAGAAATACCTGGTGCAGTAGGAGCAGGGACTTCAGGAGCGTGATCAGGTGCAAACTGCAGTGTGTGAACAGGAACCATCTACAACAGGGATAATAAAAACCAGCTGCCTGCAGAAAGAGCCGACTTAAACTCAGGGACAAGTTAAGGTCAAGCTGGAGCTGAAGTACTCCTTCAAAGGAGACTGTAATCTGGGAATTCGGACAGGCCCACCTCCTTCGCCCTGCTGGCCACACTCTCCCCTTCCAGCCGCAGATCTCCCACAGTTCGCCGCCTTCAGTTCCTCGCACGACAGCGCGATGCCCACAGCCTCCCCTCGCGGCCCCTTTAACTCCGGCTCCCCACAGCTTCCTCCCCTCACGGCGGGTTGCCGGGGGTGGGGCTGCGTGTTGAAGCCGGCGCGCGGCGGTGCAGGGCGGGGCCGGGTCGTACGAGCGGCGGAGTGGGCTGTGTGCGGCTGTCGCTGCTGAGTGGCGCGGGGGTTGCTAGCGTTTGAGCTCGGGGCTGGGCTGTTAGCCGCACGCTGTTCCTCGGTGGCTTCGCCGAGCTCGGCGATGTGTTGCAGACATCTTGCCGGCTGAAGGCAGTCGAATTTACTTGTGACTTTTGGAAAACGAGCATGGAGGAAGTTTCCTGCTAACCCAGCGCGCGTTCCTTTGGGTATCGTCTCCGCGTTCCTGTTGACATTCGGGTACCGGCGGTGCGCTCAGCGCGGCCGTTTTTAACCGAAAAGCTGAAGGCATCCGTTCATTTTACGTCTGGAATCGGACTTCAGGTACTTTTCCATTCGTGCATCTGATGTGAATTTCTTGAGGAAGCTTCCTGCTCTTCTGTCAGCATAGAGAAGAAACTTAGAGTAAGAAGCAAATCAAGAACTCAGCAAATCAGCTGGAGTAGAAGGGCTGAGTGGCTCCGTGGGGTTTTTGATTTGATTGGGTTGGGATATGTTCTGCCATCCTGCTCTAATCTCTTCCTAGAAGTATGGAAAGCTGGAAGGGGGATGTAGGGCAGGAATGAGAGGAAAGGCACGTGGGGGATCTTCTGTGAAGTGGTAGGAGAGACGTGCTGTGCGCTTTGCACAAGCACAGACCTTGGCAGCAACACACGGCCTTAACCCCAAGGTTAAGGTTGGGGTTCAGCAAGGGAGCAGTGCTGTGAAGTTTCTGCATTAGGGAATCCTATGCATATATTAAAACTAAAGCTAATATTAGTACCTCTGTCTGCGTATAAGCCTCTATTTGGCAGTGCTTGCCCACTTCTGTACCACGTTAGTGCGCCAGAATTGCGCAGAAGCTCAGTAGCCTCCGTTGCTTAGGCAGAGTGAAATGTAGTGCATACAGAAGCACAGGCAGGTTTTGGATTGCTATCAGCGTTGCAGTGTTTGTTAGAGATGAAACCTGTCTGGCTGTGTGCTGGGTTGGGGAGAAGGTTACGTGATGAATTTTAATTCTGTCTATGAAGTCCCAAAAGCAAAGGTGGCGTTCTGTGGTGATAATGGGGATACTGAGCTTGGGTTTGTCTCCGTTAATTAAGTATCGATTAGCTGTTAATCATGGTAGGGCAGAGGCATGTGAGGAACCTGGAGCTGGCTGTGTGCTCTCTGGTACCATGTCCTGCGTGTGTGGCTCTGCTGCTTTCCTCGTAGAGTCTGTGCCAGTGGTTCCTCACCTGACCTGCACTGGTTTTGGCAGGATAAGGGGTGACCTTATGTGCCCTTGGTTTTATTTTCACACTTGGGGTGCTCTGTACAGTCCTAAAGGGTGTGCTGGATTGCTCTGGGCTCAGTGGCAGAGTATTTGGACTTCTCTGCTTTGAGTTCCTTTGTATTGTGTTGTGTCAGAAGACTGAAGACCCGGGTACCTTTCTTATGAATAAATAGGAAATAAGGAAAGCTAGGGCTGCAGTAACTATTTATCAGGCGTGCTGAGTGTCTGCAACTTCTGCAGGCTTCACTCATACGCTGGGTTAACAGCACTTCCAGAGGCAGCAAGCGGCCAAAGCGGGTTAATCTTTACAACAGCCAGTGCTAAATACCTGGCTTCTTGGGGGTATTTTCCAGCTGGGCCATGCAGATGAGTAAACAAAGTAAGAGGGAAAGGAAGTGTTGAGGGAGGATCTTTCAAACTCAATTATTCCACGAAATTAATTGGCAAAGGGTGCTGTAGAGTCAAGGTTTAGGAGGATCTTATAGGAAATGGGGGTAGAAAGTCTTTATGTTTCAAGGAAGAGAAAATAGGAGCTGTGGAGACACCTGCTGGTTTGGGGGAGGGCAGGTTTCTATGGGCTGGGCCAGGCTGGTTTTACAGCCTTTAGCTCTTTCCTGAGAAGACTGGATGACTTGAGCACCTTGCAAAGCTTATGCCATAGTTTATTAGGATTTGTGGTCACTTTGGCAAATTCTCTTAATTAATGTCTAAGTTAGAGCAGGCTTTTGACTGTGGAAGGCCTTATGCATGCTCTTTTCCTCTGTTATGATGAAGATAGTGGTTGCCCAAATATGTAGCAGAAGGATGGGCTTGAACCCAGGTGCCTTTGTTCAATATTCTTGCCTTTCTTATGATTGTCAAAGATATTAAATGGTTTAACCCTTGGCTGTTTGGTAGGTCCATTTTAAATGGACAAGGCTCAACATTTTAATAAAAAGTTAGCGTATATATTTATGTAATACCAGTTTTATTTGTAGAAGCTTTAAATCCTCTCTTTCACAGAAAGAAGAGCTAATTATGTCAGCACTGAGCTGGAAGCCCTTTCTCTATGGAGGCTTAGCATCAATCACTGCAGAATGTGGTAAGCCTTTCTGTAGCTCTTTATGTGACTCCTTTAACTCAGATATAGTCCCTTACAATACCAGCTTGGTTCTGTGCTATTAGTGATGCGGTGCTATATGGTCTTTAGCATACAGCATGAGTGTTTCTTCAGTGCTGGCTGAACAGTTGCTCAGAACTTTGTTCTAGTTTTAAAACACTTTTGCTGTAAATTCATATCCATGTCTTGTTTTAATACAACCTTTGTCTTTAGATTCTATTCTTGGAGTGTATTGATCTGATAGTAGGTATACACAGCTCTTGTTTCCCAAGGGTAGGCAAGTAAAGCTATTATATTGCCTGTAAACATAGTGAACACAAAATAGTTGGATGGGAAGCAGGTAGGGCTTCTGGCAAGCTGCCTGGAAGAAACAGGGTGACCTAAAATGAACCACTTTAGCAAAGACGTGGTAAAAGAGACCATATGCTTTTCTTTTCAGGAGCGTTTTTATATACCGTGGTATTAAATAAAGGCAGGTGTTTCTTATGTCTTGTTCTTTGTCTCTTTTGTTTAGGTGAGCTCTTGCTTAGCATTTCTGTTTGTTTTTCTTTTTTCTTCAAGGTACCTTCCCAATTGATCTGACTAAAACACGTCTGCAGGTTCAAGGTCAAGTTAATGATGCCAAATATAAAGAGATCCGCTACCGTGGAATGATGCACGCCCTGGTCAGAATATTCAGAGAAGAAGGATTGAAAGCCTTATACTCTGGGTAATACAAATTGAGTTGCAGTAGTGTCTTCTGACCAGTCTATTGATGAGTATAAATCCATAGTGGTTAGACTCTTGGGTTTCAGGTTGATAAGGTATTTGGAAATGTACTGTTCTTCTCAGTCTGCAATTCGAAAGCCCAAGCTTAATTACTTCAGGCTCTGCTCTCAGCAATATCACTTGGTAGTTTTTTTTAATGTAATGACCTACTTGAGAAATAATACAGCAAAGCATAGCATTACTTTATAGAATGATGCTACAGTTCTTCCATCTATGCAGTGCTTCTGTAGTGGTTTCGTTATTCATCTGGAGAAAATTGAGCTTAACCTTTGTTAGTTTACTTTTTCTTACTTCAGCATGTGTATAACTATGCATATTTTTCTTTAAAAGATGTAAGTTGTCTGGCTATAGTTTGCAGCTATTTGAGACAAGCTTGCCAGCTATTTTATGGATCAAAGTTCGAGGCATGCTCTAAAAGTAATCCTCCCACAATTCATTTATGTTCCTGCAGTCTTTATTAAAGCAATAAACGTACACACGCTAAAACCCACAACAAGCCTCCCCATCCAAAAGCAAACAAAAAAACCCACCTTGTCTTTGTTTCCAGTGGGGTTAAAGTATAGATTTAAATGAACAAACCTTTGCTTGTTCACTATCTTGTGTTCAGTCTCCCACTTTAAAAAAGAGTATTTGTTAATCAGTCTATTGCAAATCTGAGCATAAATATTGTCGTTGCCTATTTTTACAGGATTGCTCCTGCAATGTTACGCCAGGCTTCATATGGGACTATAAAAATAGGCACTTACCAGAGCTTAAAAAGAATGTTTGTTGAACATCCAGAAGGTGAGGAATTTGTGTGTGGCTTTTTAGTTTCTTGGGGGGTGGAGGAGGCATTTTAATTGAGGACTAGTTTGCTTGAGGTTGCTTCTATTTGCTGTTTTATTGTGGCAGTTTGAATAAGTCTCCTTAGAGGACCTTCTTTGTATTTGGTACAGCCAAGTGAGCAAGCAAAGAAGTCTTGTGTCAGCACCAATCTTAAGGCTTTCTTAAACACTCTCTGGTTAAAGTGGAGGTGATATCATCCTGCACTGATGCCTTTTAGGCTTTGTAAATCTGCAGCTGAACTTTTTTATTTATTTCATGGAATAGATGAAACTCTGATGATAAACGTTCTATGTGGCATTCTTTCGGGAGTAATTTCATCATCTATTGCCAACCCAACGGATGTCTTAAAGGTAATTATGTTTTTGTAATTGTAATTTATATGGAGTTTGTTCTTAGTGTCCTCTTTGTTCTCATTGAGGGGTTGCAGAATCTCCTTTGACTTAATGGTCACCTCTAATGAAAAAGTAAGAAAATTCTTCTGCTTGTAATTGAGAAGTGTTTTTTTCTAAAACCACTGTAAAATTCATCCTTCCTAGGCTAGTGTGGTTATTTAGAGGCATTTCTAATGGAAGCTTTTGCTTTAACCATGGCATCAATTAATTATTTCCCAATGTGATGTCTGCATTTGGCTCTCTTTGGATTTCAGCAAAGCTTTCAATACTGTCTCTCATGGTATCATGAGACAAAATGTCCAGCTAGACAAGTGCATAATGGGATGGGTGAACAGTTGGCAGATGCCTTGGGCTCAAAGGGCTCTAAATGGGGTGCCGTGAGGCTACTGACCAGTGATGGTGGGTTTCTCCAGGACTCAACGTTAGGACCAGTTCTCTTCAATGTTTTTATCTGGATACAGGTGTCGAATGCACACTAAGCAACCCTGATGCCCTATTAGGGGGAGTTGTGGACTCCTTCAATGGTAGAGAGGCCTGGCAGGGAGATCTCAGCAGATGAGAGGGCAGAGAGATCACCAGCCGTATGATTAGTAGCCGAAATCTTCATCTTTTGCTCTTCATTTTGAGGTGTTCTTATGAGAGCGCTGTAAGGGACATCTTGCAGAAGCCATCTGCCCATCTAATCTAAATGGTGTAATGTCCAAGTACAGAAATAGAGGTGACTTAATGCAGCTAAAAGCTACACCTCATACTGATTCAAAATTAGCATCGTGGTAATGCCAGCTGTCAATTTGTATTCAGAGAAATTGACTTTGTTGTTTCAGAGACTGTAACTTACTGTGTTTTAAAAACTGTCTTAAACTATTACTGGTCTTCTAATTGAAAAAGTATTTCTATTCTGTTTTGGTCTTCAAATAATCTCAGATCAGAATGCAAGCCCAAGGCAGTGTGATTCAAGGAGGAATGATGTGCAACTTTATCCAGATCTATCAAAATGAAGGAACTAAAGGATTATGGAAGGCAAGTGTTTTGAACCATATCCTACATTTTCAGTACACTTTGCTCAACTGTATTTCATCTGGAGTATTCTCAAGCAAAACACAGAGATGCAGGTGGCTAAGAAGCATGTGGTTTGTTCCGACTATTCCACTGTTGGTGTCTCAGTGACTTTTAACAAAGAATTGCTACCAGCCTTATATTCAACCACTAGTCAAGTCTTACAAAAACATCAAAAAAGGCTTAAGTTAGGGTGACTGCCTCTAGGGCTTGTTTTTGCTTTGCAGAATATCTTGACTGTTTTCTATGATGTTAACCAAAAAAAAAATCAGCCAAACAAACAAAAAAAAACCCCACAGACTCACCAATGAAACTAAAACAAATCACAAGCATTTAGAATATGGGGAAAGGAAGATGATAATGAACATGTTCTCTAGCTCAGGACTTCCTGTACTCAGTCTTGTAGGTTGTCTGTTTTACTGCCTACTGTCGGTGACTAATGGAAGATTGTTCTGAAACAGCTGGAAAACAAAAGTGGTTTGCTAAAAGCTTCTCCATCTGTTTTGCTTTTCCACCCACCTTCCCCAACTTGTCAATTTTGCAGTTAGTTTTAAGGGCAGCTGTTGTTGAAATCTTAGTTGACCACTGATGTAAATGTAGAGGTTAAGCAGAGAGATGGAGTAGCAAGAAGAAACAGAAATCAACATTCATTCTGGGTAGTATACAGTGTACCTGACAGGTTTGTGATTTCTTGCTTTGCACTAAAAAATATAGTATTTTCTGATGGTACATGAAGATGAATTATGCTTTTTTTCTTTTTTAAACCCTTCAGGGGGTATCCCTGACAGCACAGAGAGCTGCTTTGGTTGTTGGAGTGGAATTGCCAGTATATGACTTCACCAAGAAGCAAATAATCATGTCTGGATATATGGGAGACACAGTGTATACTCACTTCCTGTAAGTCTGTCTAATGAAACCTGCTCCCGTAGCTCGCCATTGGCTGTGTGGAATGAATCTTGATTTGATTTTGATTTTTTTTTTTGAGTTTTTTTTGGTATCTGAGAAGATACCAATCCAGTTTTGATCAATCAGCCTGGATGTAACTGGTGTGTTTATGCTTTTCAGTGCGATAGCACTTGAAATGACACACAACGTGGAAGTTTGTTTAGGATCTGAATTTAACTCTCTTTAGAACATGGAATTCTATTTTGTGAATGGTGTGAACCATGAAGATTTGGCAATTGAACTTAGGAGGAAGTTCGAGTCAAATAATTCTTTGTTTACAGATGTTTGCACCTCTTAAAATGTCTTTGTATAAGATGTGTACATGAAATCTTTCAAGATAAGGCATTGTAATAAATGAGAAGTGATTTTAACATCAGTTAGCTTATGTGATTTTTAAATAAGCATCAGAAGTGCTGGTTAGACATTTTCTTTTTGTGGGAGGCTGGGTTGATTTTTGTGCTTTCTTTAAGCATGGTAGGTCAATCTCTTTTAAAACTTTCTTTCCTCAGCTCGAGTTTTACTTGTGGGCTAGCTGGAGCCCTGGCATCCAACCCAATTGATGTGGTGAGAACACGCATGATGAATCAGGCAAGCCAGCCAAATGGGGGGCACTCAAACTACAAGGGTACTTTGGATTGCTTGTTACAAGTAAGTAGCTTGCATATCATCTTCAGTAGAAACTGGTGCCTGGACAATAATGTAGGTGTAGAACTTGAAATTCTGAGTTTATGTAGAAATTAATCCAGGTTACTCCTTCTGTATGCTCAGAGGAGCTGCACTGCCTATATGCTTGATGTGAAAAGCATCTGCTGTTGTGATGGGTCAGAAGGACAGCTAGCTTAGTGTACGTACAGTGGACAGTTTCAGTAATTAGATGAGAAGACTACTTAGCAGCATTGTTTTTTACTTTATACAAAGTTTGGAAGTTAGGGGTGTGACTTCTGCAAGGTATTTGAAAACTGTTTCATAACAAAAATACCATTGTCATAGAATCATAGAATCACTAAGGTTGGAAAAGACCCACAGGATCATCCAGTCCAACCATTCACCCATCACCAATGGTTCTCGCTAAACCATGTCCCTCAACACAACATCCAAACGTTCCTTAAACACCTCCAGGGTCGGTGACTCCACCACCTCCTTGGGCAGCCCATTCCAGTGCCTGACCACTCTTCCAGAGAAGTAGTATTTCCTAACGTCCAGCCTGAACCTTCCCTGGCGCGGCTTGAAGCCATTCCCTCTAGTCCTATCAGTAGTTACATAAGAGAAGAGGCCAACCCCCAACTCACTACAACCTCCCTTTAGCTAGTGATAGAGAGCAATAATGTCTCCCCTGAGCCTCCTCTTCTCTAGACTGAACAATCCCAGCTCCTTCAGCCGCTCCTCATAAGGCCTGTGCTCCAGACTCCTCACAGCTTTGCTGCCCTTCTCTGAACACGCTCCAGGGCCTCAATGTCTTTCTTACAGCGAGGGGCCCAAAACTGGACACAGTACTCGAGGTGTGGCCTCACCAGTGCTGAGTACAGGGGGACAATTACTTCCCTGTTCCTGCTGGTCACACTATTTCTGATACAAGCCAGGATGCCATTGGCCTTCTTGGCCACGTGGGCACACTGCTGGCTCATGTTCAGTCTAGCATCAATCAACACCCCCAGGTCCGTTTCCTCTACACAGTCTTCCAGCCACTCTGCCCCAAGCTTGTAGCGTTGCCTGGGGTTATTGTTGCCAAAGTGCAGGAGCCGGCATTTTGTCTTGCTGAACCTCATCCCATTGGCTTCAGCCCAGCTATCCAGCCTATCCAGATCCCTCTGTAGGGCCTCGCTACCCTCAGGCAGATCGACACTTCCAGCCAGCTTGGTGTCATGTGCAAACTTACTGAGGGTGCACTCAATGCCCTCATCCAGGTCATCAATAAAGACATTAAACAAGACAGGCCCCAGCCCCGACCCCTGGGGAACTCCACTTGTCACCAGCTGGATTTAACTCCATTCACCACCACTCTCTGGGCCCGGCCCTCCAGTTCCTTACCCAGCTAAGAGTGTACCTGTCCAAGCCACGGACTGCCAGCTTCTGCAGGAGAATACTGTGGGAGACAGTGTCAAAGGCTTTACTGAAGTCTAGATAGATACATCAACAGTCTTTCCCTCATCCACCAGACCTTCCTTGTTCTGCCTTGGTCAGTGTTATGTTTGTACTGCTATGGCTGTGCCAGAGATGGCTGCCATCCTAGGTACCTTCCAGTCAGGTAGGAGTGAGCAACAGGGAAGAGGTGAACATATCTCTTGGCTCACATTTTCTTATTACAGGTTTACTGCAGCACCCTGGAAAGAGACAAGTTAGGGGAAGTTTGGCCTGGGAAGAGAAACTTGCAAGTGTTATTGCTTGAACACACAGGTTTTATCATGTCCCTTTTGCAGTAGGTACTCTCATAGAGGCTGAGAGTAGGCTGTGTTCCCCTTTGTCTGGTTATCCTGTTTTTACCTCTGGGTCTAAAGCAAGAAGTGGGAGGATTATGTGCATACTTCATCACTTTTAATTTTCCTCACTAATTGAGTTACATAAATGTGTTCCTGTTTTGTTTTCCAGACCTGGAAGAATGAGGGCTTCTTTGCTTTCTATAAAGGGTTTTGGCCGAACTGGTTACGACTTGGTCCTTGGAATATCATTGTATCCTTTTAAAAGGTGTGCAAAACAGACTAAGCCAGCCTTGCAGCGGGTACTGAGAAGTTGTCAGCGTACTTGTTCTTAATGGACCATCATCTGGTGGATCATTTCCTTAGTCAGCTGCTCCCAGTCAGTCAGTATATATTATATATATGTTCACAGTTGCGCTGTGAATTGTATGATCTTGAAAACTATTTTTCTGTTATTCCCTCCATCTCATACCTGTCCATTCCCTTAGTTTGGTATTTAGTTTTAAATGCAATTAACCAGATGAGTTCTGAATGGAGCTTATTTCTAGAACTGAGGAAACTGCTGGCAGTTAACTTTAAAATCTTTTTCCATGTATCTTAGTCTTACTCAACTTTGGTCTAATTGTGTTTTACTGCCTGCTAATCAGAGCCCTGCAGAAGGTGACCTGGCAATAGTAATGCTACTCCTGTGAGCAAACCTACTTCAGTTTATTAAAGCAGAGAAAAAAGTCTCAGGGCTCTCACAGGGGTCTCCTGCCTCTTGTTCTCAAGATTCTTAGGAACAGGGCTGGGAGAACCATTGGCAGTGATAGTCTTGAAGTTTTCCACATACAGCAGTTCTCTGACAGCAAGTTTGACTGTCTTATGTAGTACTACCAACAATCAGCACTTTATAAAGGAAGGAACTTGCAGTGGAAGGAAGTTTGAAACACAGCACTGTCCTTTAGCAGTAACATAACCATTTTTCACTGTGTGAACAAGAAACAGTTCTCCTTAACAATTGTTTCAGTTCTTTTTGACATATGAACAGCTGAAGAAATTAGACTTGTGATGTCCTGACCCATATACTGAATTCAACTTACTGGCTTTAGAGCAACTTGTAAGTTACCTTGAGTAGATCCAAGGAGGAGGTAATCAGAAGACTTTGGAGGAGAATCATCTAGAAGTGAAGTGACTTCATTGCAAACTCTGGCTTCTTTGACACAGTGGTTTGCTCACGTGGTTAAGTGGATGATGTGCACTATTTTTGAGACTGAACCAAAAGAAAACACCAAAAACAGCAATGCCAAAATGGTGGAGACACCTCAGAATGCTAAAATGCTGACACCTCGCATAGGGTCTCCTCCCAAAAGGGTGGAGCACCGTGAAAAGGATGCCCTCTTTGCCTTAAAATGGGAACCACTAAAAGGCTAGCCTTCCAAAAAGCAATCTTCCCCTACATAGCACCTCCATAAGGCTGGTTCCCTACTATAAGAATGAAACACAGCCTCCAAAAAGCAGACGCTTCCAAGAAGAATTTTTGTACCTCTCTAAAATAGCCACTAACCCTAGAAAAGCTGGTGGTATTCTTCCCCAACCAAAAAATAAAGGAAGAAAATTAAATGAAACAAAGGAGCACTTCCTTGAAGATCTGCAAAAACCCAACCCCTTAAAGTGTAGACATATCCAGTCCCAAAAAGCAACCCCCCCACTTCAAAAGAAACCTTTCCAAGAAACGTGTAGATGTGGCCCTTAGGGACATAGGCATGGTGGTGATGAGTTGACAATTGGATTAGATGATCTTGGAGGTCTTCTCTAACCTTAATGGTTCAATGAAATCCCTGATGTCTAAAAACCCAATCCCTCAAATAATACCCCATATAGACAACTCTCCTCCCCAGGGACTGCCTGCCCTGGGATTGTGCTCACTATGGCTGCCCCATGGATGGCATCCCACCACAAGTTCAGTGTTAGGAGGTGGGTTGTTAATAACGCACAAGGCCGTTTCTCAGGTCAGATGGATTTTGTGTATCTGCGCACATTGGTCTTCACTGTAGTTGTCACTATGCTGCAATTGAAATATCTGTAAATAGTTTTGTACAAACGATGTATGTCTAACTTTTATTATGCCTATTAAAGATTTTGAAATAACCACGTTGTGGCTCTGAACTGCTTTCAGATCTTTTCCAATGAGAGGGGCGGTAGCTCTTTTGATACCTTAGGGTCATTCCCAGCACCTGGGTCCTTCTGCTCCAGCCTCTGCCCTAGCAGGGACACCCAGAGCAGGGTGCCCAGGGCCACGTCCAGGCGGCTCTCGGAGATCTGCGTGGAGGAAACCCCGCAGCCTCAGGGCATCCTGCGTAGGGCTCCCCCGCGTCGGCCTCCCCGCCAGCAGGAGCGCCCGCTCGCTTTCTCTTTCCCTCCCCTCAGCGCCACGCGGCCCGGCCCGGCCCCCGGAAGCGCCGCCGCGTTCCGCCCCCCTCTCCGTTCCGCCCCGGCCCGTCCGCCGCCGCCAGCATGGAGGAGCCGCCACCGGCCCTCGAGCCGGCGGGGAGGGAGTCGCGGGACCGCCTGAGCCTCTGGGACCGCCGCCCGCACCCCGCTGCGCCGCTGAGCGACCGCCAGACCGACTCGGTGCTGGAGCTGAAGGCGGCGGCCGAGAACCTGCCGGTGCCGCCCGAGGTGAGGCGGCGGCGCGGCCTGGGCGGGGGAGGCGCGGCGCCACGTCGGCGGGCCCGGCGCCAGCGCGGCTCCTACACGCCAGTGCCCGGGCCTTCGGTGCGCCTGCTGGGCGGCACGGCAGGCCGGCTCCGGGCCGGTGGGGCTCGCAGCGGGGCTGGGCAGCCGCTCCCGTCACGTCCCAGCAACCTGCATGGCCTCCGGGCGTCCTCACTGACCCCTCGGTTCATCACGGGTCGTGGAGCTGCGTTTCTTGTGGCTTCTTGTTTTGACCCAGATCGGTTCGTAGGTGCTGTCACCGCTGTCAGTTCCTGGTACACAACCACAGTGTGGCTGAGGCTGGCAGGGCCCTCTGGGTCCCTCTGCTCCAGCCCCTGCCCCAGCAGGGACATCCAGATCAGGGTGCTCAGGGCCACCTCCAGGCAGCTCTGGGAGATCCCCAGGGAGGAGACTCCACAGCCTCTGGGCAGCCTGTGCCAGTGCTCCATCACTGCACAGCATAGAAGGGCTCCTGGTGTTCAGAGGGAACCTCCTGTGCTCCAGTTTGTGCCCATGGCCTCTGGTCCTTCCATCAGACACGGCTGACAGAGAACCTGGCTCTATTCATTTGCACAATTTACGACTGCTCCAGCAAGCAACATCAATCCAGGAACAGCATTTAGAAGCTCAGTGATTTGTTGTTACCATGGAAGATGTGTTCTCCTGCCCAGTTATAAAATGTCAGGCTCTGGTAAAGCTATGAGTTATTTATGAATGCTCACTTGCTGCTGTGCCTACAAGGGAAAGTTCAGGTTGGATGTTAGGAAAAATCTGTTCTCCAAAAGAGTGGTGATACATTGGCACAGGCTGCCCAGGGAGGTGGTGCAGTCACCATCCCTGGAGGTGTTCAAGAAATATGCAGATGTGTGGCACTGAGGGACATGGGTTAGTGGGTGGGCAGGGATAGGGTAACAGTTGAACTAGTTGATTTTGGAGGTGTTTTCCAGCCTCAATGGCTCTGTGAAAGGGGAATAACATTTTCTGTGAGAGTTTCCGTATTTGAAGAGGATCATTTTGCAGGTTATAATACCATATAGCTATCCAAGTTAGCTATTAGCAAGTGTTTGAAAGGTTGCAGTAACAAAGGAGAGAGAGTAAGCCAATTCCTTCCTGAAATACACTTGTTCAATTTCATGCTTCCCGGTTCTTCTTTTATGTGAGCTGTCGGTAACTGCATGAGTAAAAGCTGGCAGATATCCAGAATGATTTTAGGAGGATGTCCTGCTGTTGGAGGGTGTTCTTAAGGCTCTCAACAGCTTTGTAACAAGACAGGTGACACATTGGATGGTTGGGACAATGGGAATGCAAAGACATTAAGGGCTCCAGCTGTTTTTAGCTTCTGATGAAGCTCCTCAGCTGTTGGAAAAGGAGGCTCAGTAATGGCCACAGGAAAATCCCCAGCTTCCTATTTTGGGGAAAGGGTATATAGACAGTGAGCAAGATAAGTCAGGCTGTGTTTTAATCATAGAATGGCTTAGGTTGGAGGAGGCCTTATAGACTGTTTATTTCCAACCCTCCTGCCATGTGCAGGGTTGCTGCCCATGAGATCAGGCTGCCCAGAATCCCACCTGACCTGGCTTTGAACGCTTCTAGATATGGGGCACCCACAGCTTCTCTGGGCAGCCTGTGCCAGGGCCTCGCCACCCTCTGAGTAAGGAGTTTCTTCCTAACATCTAATGTAAATCTCTCCTCTTTTAGTTTAAAGCCATTCTCCCTTGTCCTGTCACTATCAAACCTGCATAAAAAGTCGGTCTCTCTACTGCTTGTAAGCTCCCTTCAATTACTGGAAGACTGCAACGAGATCTCCACAGCGCCTTCTCTTTTCCAAGATGAACAAACCTAAACCCCTCAACGTTTCTTCACAGGAGAAGTTCTCCAGCCCTCTGGACCCACTCCCACAGCTCCACATCGTTCTTGTGCTGGGGGCCCCGGGCCTGGACACAGTACTCTTAAGTGGAGCCTCACTAAGGCAGAGCAGAGGGGGACAATCCCCTCCCTCACCCTCTCCCTGCTGCCACCCCTCTGTTGATTCAGCCCAGGATACTGCTGACCTTCTGGGATGGCTCATGTCCAGCTTTTCATTCAGCAGGATTCTCAAGTCTTTCTCCACAGGGCTGCTCTCAGTGACTTCTCCCAGTCTGTACTCATATCTGGGATTGCCTCAACCCAGGTGCAACACCTTGCAATTGGCTTTATTGACCCTCACTAGGTTGTTGCGTGCCCACTTTTTGAGCCTGTTCAGGTTCCTCTGGATGACATCCCTTCTTTCTATTGTGTCAACCATACCACTCAGCTTGGTGTCATCAGCAAACTTGCTGAGGGTGCACTCAATCCCACTGTCTGTGTCACTGATAAAGATGTTGAAGAGCACCGGTCCCAAGACAGACCCCTGTGGGACACTGCTTGTGATCTTTTTCCACCTGGGCATGGAGCCATTGACAACAACCCTCTGGCTGTGACAATCCAACCAATTCTTTATCCACCTAATAGTCCAGCCTTCAAATCTGTATCTCTGCAATTTAGAGATAAGGATATGGTATGGGGCCATGTCAGAGGCCTTGGCCCTTGCCTTTGCTGTAGCCTTGGCCTAAGGCCCTGGTTTTTTAACATGTGAATCCTGGTTGCTCTTTCTTTGCCAGAATGGTATTATCCAGAAATGAACATTTTACTGAGTAATCAATCTTACTGAGAGGTGCCAGGTTGTTTCTAACACTGTTCTCTGCTTTTATGTTATTCATATTATTCATATTCTCAGCACTCAGAAACATGCTTCAGTTGTCAAGTGAATCAAAAAGGTCTTATCCTAACAAAGATCATTTAACAGTCTTTGTTCTGCTAAACTGTTCTCAGTGTATAAGCTGATTAATGGTCTCTAATCGTATTTAAATAAGATTTCTCACAATTTGCATGTTTCCATATTTTTATTGCTTAGGGAAAAAAAATAAATCCTGGTGGGTAAGAATTCCTGTTCAACAGAATCATATCATAGAATCATAGAATGGCCTGGGTTGAAAAGGACCACAATGATCATCTAGTTTCAACCCCCCTGCTATGTGCAGGGTCGCCAACCACCAGACCAGGCTGCCCAGAGCCACATCCAGCCTGGCCTTGAATGCCTCCATGGATGGGGCATCCACAGCCTCCTTGGGCAAGCTGTTCCAGTGCGTCACCACCCTCTGTGTGAAAAACTTCCTCCTTTCTTTTGTACTCGTCTTCTTCATCAAAAAGTGTTCGATAGGGTCTGAAGTTATATTGCCCAACTAAGTTCTGGCTGTGTAAAGTTGTGAATTTTCTCTGAATCTCTTGCAGGAAAATCTGCCAGTCCCTGTATCCTTACTGCGTAGTGTAGGCAGTAGTGGCACTTACTGTTATAATTCTGAATTCTTATGTTTTGCCATGCTTTTGTAGTGCATTTCTGTGGGTATGTAATCAGTTCAAATGGAAATTAATGTATACCTTATCAGTATTTCAGGTGCCTGCACTAAAAGTAAATGCCAGCAGTTCTCTCACATTGAAGCTTTGGAATGTGTTGCTGTACTTGAGCTGTGTGTACCAACTTCTGAGCTGTCTGACTGAAGTTTTTGTGTGTTTGTGAGCAGCTTCCCATTGAAGATTTATGCAGCCTAACATCCCAGTCATTGACTGTTGCACTGACAGCTGCAGTGCCAGAATCCACAGAAGATGTTCTCCTGAAAGGATTTGCCATGCTGGGGATGGAGAATGAAAGAATTGAAACAGCACAGCAGGTAAATGATGCTGGAGAGCCTCTATGTCATAGTAATCTTCAGAGGGTTCTTTAAATATCTGTGTCTCCTGCACACTTTTTGGAGGCTATGTTAAATTTTTTTGGTCTGTTTTCAAGATGTGTGAAGGAACCTGAGGGAAAAACATCATTGAAGTCTGAGCTTTTGAGTAATGGATACTTTCCCCATTTTGAGTGAATATATGAGAATAAGGTATATCTTAGGTGTGGCTCATAATCATAGAATCATAGAATGGCCTGGGTTGAAAAGGACCACAATGATCATCTAGTTTCAACCCCCCTGCTATGTGCAGGGTCGCCAACCACCAGACCAGGCTGCCCAGAGCCACATCCAGCCCGGCCTTGAATGCCTCCAGGGATGGGGCATCCACAGCCTCCTTGGGCAACATGTAGAAGAATGGCAGCTCCCCCCAGTTTTTAGTATGACAGCTCTGTTGGTTCTTTGTGCAAATAAGAAGAGATGAAGTTCACTCCTTCCCATTTTAGTTTAGTGATGGAGTTGTTTTTTCTCTTGATTAATAATTAAGTTGTTGAATGTCTCTGCTTTTAACAAAAGCTCGTCTTCTGAATTCCTATTTCATAAATCTGTGGTGGTTTCTTTTTGTAATTGATTTTATTGCATGTGAGGTGTGTTGTTCTCACCATAATATTTCTTCCAGTTCTTCTCCTGGTTTGCTCAGCTGCAGACACAGATGGATCAAGATGAAGGTGCCAAGTATAGGTACGTGTTCTTCCTCAGTTCCTTTTGTTGTAAGCAACTTAAATCCTGAAGGATTGTGTCCATATAATCTTAACACACGTGCAGGTTCACCTGCTGGGTAATACTGCAACAGCTGCTGCTTTCGAAGGTTGAATGCCCTGCTGCCATCCTGAAGGCTGTTGCTGCTGTGGCAGAGCAGTTTAGAGACACAGATTTCCTTTGGAACTGCCTAATTTATTAATCACAGAATCATAGAATGGCCTGGGTTGAAAAGGACCACAGTGATCATCTAGTTTCAACCCCCCTGCTATGTGCAGGGTCGCCAACCACTAGACCAGGCTGCCCAGAGCCACATCCAGCCTGGCCTTGAATGCCTCCAGGGATGGGGCATCCACAACCTCCTTGGGCAACCTAGGCTGTAGACATAGGCAGCCTAAGAGCTTTCGTGTGCCTTTTCAGCTGCTACTGGTGTTGAAATGCAATGCTCTGAGGGAGGCTCTGGGCCACAGATGTGGGTGGTGGTCATTTCTGCTGTCACCATTCACCACTGACTGTATATGTGAGGCTGTATCTGCATTGCCAGCATTCCTTGGCGCTTTGTTCAGCTCCACTTCTGAGGCATGGCATTCTCATCTATTTTTGTCCAACTGACTTTTCTATCAGGCTCTGAAGAGCCCCTTCCCAGTGACTTTCGTGTTATACCTCAAGAGTGTTATACCTCAAAGCTGCATGGCTCAGCCAAATCTGCAGATGGCCTCTTTGGAAACTGGCCCAGTTTGAAACTTAACTTACCCTTGGCTATGAAGAGATTATGCTGAAGTCCTTCTCTTGTTTTTCCATTTAGCTTTGGTCTGTCTCTTCCTCTTGTTCTGACGTTTCAGGACATGGCATTTCCTAAAATCAGAGCTTTAAGCATATGCTAAGCCCATGCTCAGATCATTAAACATGTAAAGAGTGACAGCCTCACACTATATCAGTGGGCCCGTTCATAGTAAGGCATGCAAATGCTCACAGTGTCACGAACGCAGAGTGGTTTGTGGGGTGGCCAGTGTGTAATTATCTGCAGGAGACCAGAGGAGCAGAAGTGGTTCTTTGCCTGATTGCATGAGACTAATCAGAGCTGTGAATCTACATGCTGCTTTGTATGTGGTAAAGAAGAGCTCAGAAGTTTTAGCTGACACCAGGAATCATTTCATGTTAAATGGTGCTTAAGTCAAATGGTTCACTTCACATTAGAGTTCGTCATCACTGAGCCTTAGACAGGCTTGTTGACGTTAGATACAGAGTCTTTTTCATTTAGATTTCAATCCTCATGTTAAGTTTTGAACCCTCTGGTTAACTGCAGCTGCTTTAAGAGTAAAGTCTGAATGGAAGCTGGAAATTGCCTTAGTGGAAGCAAGGCAGGTAGAATTTGGCTGTGAGCAGTAGCCTGCAGTAATTGCTGCATTTGTGTTGTCCATCTAGACATTCCTTGCGTGCTGTAGACAAGCTGAAATGCGTGCTGCTTCATTCTCTGTAGTTTTGCTGTAAGGGAGGCCAAGGCAATGGAGTCACTGCAGTGGCTATTTCAAGCTTTAGAGTTTCTTTATTTCTGGAGGTCGTGAATCATCCGCTTGACATCCACACTTGTTTGGTGCCAGTCTTTTATTCCCTGAGACAAATTAATACTAGGAAAGGTAGTGCCAGTTTCCATGTAGGCAGCTGGGTTTAGAAATGCGGGAAGGGAAATTTGACTTGTTTCCTGATGATTCTCTTTTTTCTAGGCAGATGAGGGATTACTTGTCCGGCTTCCAGGAGCAGTGCGACGCTATATTGAATGACGTGAATAGTGCCCTTTTGCACCTGGAGTCGCTGCAAAAACAGTATCTTTTTGTGTCCACGAAGACAGGAACGCTGCATGAGGCCTGTGAACAGCTTTTGAAAGAGCAGGTGAGCTTTGGTGAGAAGGTTACTGGAGGCTTCTGACATACCATAAACGAAAGGTTTTCTTCCTTAGGCTGAGGAGATCTGTGAGCTATGGTGGCAATCCCTCCATTTGCTTTGGACCGCCTTTTCAGTGTATCACCTGCAGTTAGGGTGTCGAGCTTTGTGCAGTGATATGTTGAGTATGTGCTGACAGTCACTTCAATCAAGAAGGGTAGCTAGATGCTATTGATGCCTGACAAGCACAAACTTTGTTGTGATTAATAATTCCTGTCACTTACAGACATATTTTGAGCTGTTTTTGTGAAGAAATATTCTTCTTTTTCATTTTCTAGCTTATTTCCCAGATATTTTCTTTCTCTGCTTGAACTGTTCCAATAGTGATACAGGGAAAATGCTTTCTTTATGCCTCAGAATGTCAGTGATGCGAGGATGTTTGAGGCATGATATGGCATGCAACAAGATCTGACCACTTCAGAACTTGTAACTGTAAGAGATCCCGCTCCAAAATTAGTCTCAATCGTTGTTGTTCTGTTGGAGGAAGAACCACAGAATTCTTCTTTGTATTTTTCTTGGCTTTTACACTAAAACTTCTAAGTCGTTTTTAACTGTGGCATGAACACTTTCAATAAATAGCAAAGATGTAGCACATAGATAGGAGTTCATCTGTTGCTCATGGAGAAATTGCTTAAATAAATGTTTAAATAAAGAAGTACCTTGTAAGAGAGGGATGCTAGAGAAGATTTGTTATCTATTCTGAGAACAAAAACATAAGTAATTTTTTGGGGGGTGTGCTGCTCTCATCTCCACCTACAGTGGTTGTAGTACATCTTTGGGAATGAAACCACTTACCTTTTCAAGGTAACTGATAGAAGAAAGTTCTTAAATCTTAGATCATAGAATGGCCTGGGTTGAAAAGGACCACAATGATCATCTAGTTTCAACCCCCTTGCTATGTGCATGGTCGCCAACCACCAGACCAGGCTGCCCAGAGCCACATCCAGCCTGGCCTTGAATGCCTCCATGGATGGGGCATCCACAGCCTCCTTGGGCAACCTGTTCCAGTGTGTCACCACCCTCTGTGTGAAAAACTTTGTCCTAATATCTAACCTAAACCTCGCCTGTCTCAGTTTAAAACCGTTCCCCCTTGTCCTATCACTATCCACCCTTGTAAACAGCCGTTCCCCCTCCTGTTTATGTGTTCTTTTCAAGTACTGGAAGGCCACAATGAGGTCTCCCCGGGGCCTTCTCTTTGCCAAGCTAAACAATCCCTCAACCTTTCCTCATAGGAGAGGTGCTCCAGCCCTCTCATCATCTTAGTGGCCCTCCTCTGGCCCCACTCCAAGAGCTCCACGCCCTTCCTGTACTGGGGGACCCAGGCCTGGACGCAGTACTCCAGATGGGGCCTCACAAGAGCCAAGTAGAGGGGGACAATCACCCCTAAATACATAGGTCAGAATTAGAAACAGCAATTACAGTGTTTAAATTGGTGCGAAGTCCCTATTTTGTACATGGTGAGGGATTTTTGTTCAGGTAAAAGTAACGTATGCATCAAAATATAGCCCCAACAACTTTTGTCCTGCTATATATTTGCTGGATAGCTTGCGCTGTTTCAGTGCACGTGGAAGCAGGATCAACGTATTGAAAGAGAAAGTAGCTTCAAAGTTACTGCCTCTGCAAATCTATTCTGACCATTTCTGCATTTTTGTGGATGATCTGAGATACTCAAAACTGGAAAGGGAGAACTTTGAACGGCTCCAATCCTGTAATACAGGTCTCTTAGAGTTCTCTGAAATAATGACGACAGCACTGCTGTGTGTATGCAGGAGTACCTATGGAATGCTGACAAACCCACAGAACAGGCATTTCTGAAAGTTACGTGTCTTTCTCTGATATGAGAGAGCAAGTGTGAAAGAGAAGGGCAAGCATGCACACACTGCTGCATTCTTCATCTTTTATTGTATGTGTTCATGTGCAAGTTACTTGGAGCTGGTTAACACTAATGTGTGCTGAGAGCATTTGAAGTCTTAATTTTATAGAAAAGGAGGCTGAATGTTTCTCATATATATAAATTGCATGTTAACTTACTGATTTTCTGTATTTTATTGGTTGTTCTTAATAGTCAGAGCTTGTTGACTTGGCTGAAAACATCCAGCAGAAGCTGTCTTATTTCAATGAGCTGGAGAACATCAACACAGTAAGTATTATTGCACTGTTAACAGTATTAAATGAGTGTACAAATCTTCAGAGCTTTGTCACTAGAATGAAGTTGCATTGATTCTTGCAATGATACTTTGTTTTTTTTTCCAAAGAAACTGAACTCCCCTACGCTGTCTGTGAACAGTGAAGGATTCATTCCCATGCTGGCTAAGCTTGATGATTGTATTGCATATATTTCATCACATGTAAGTAACTCTGAATTGTTTTTAGTTAAATGTAAAATTTTTTACTGAATATATTTAATATTCTGCTTGATTTTAATAAAATGCTGCCTTTGGTGTGTGGAAATTATCATTTCTAGCTAGTAAAATAGTATCTTAATTTTTGATAAACTTTTACTGTTCTTATTTCAAATGGATTTCTTATTTCTTTCAGCCAAATTTTAAAGACTATCCTGTATATTTGACTAAATTTAAACAATGCCTTCTGAAAGCTATGCACCTTATCAAGACATACACTGTGAACACACTGCAAAACCTCACAAGCCAGTTAATGAAAAGGGTAAGGTGAAACAGTAAGTGGTAACTCGAGCTGTACTGAAATGTGTAGTGTAATACTGTATAGTTTTCGTCTGGGTTTTTTGGTCTGGTTGGCCAGTTGGCCTGGTTTGTGCCCAGTAGCTCTGAATCGGCCACAGTACATGCTGCTGTTTGTGTTGACAAATGATAAGGGTGCATGAGAGAAATATGGAACTGAGGGGGGTCAGCTTTGGAGGTTGTGGGGAATGCTTCAAGGGCTAATGCAAGAGCTGGGAATCAGAGGATAACAAAGAAAGAGGGATTGCAGACATTTTTAATGAAAACTGTTGCTGAAGGATGCCCTCAGAGTAAAGTTGGTTAAATGGTGCTGAACGTGTTTCATGTTCAGTTTGGGGGTGTTTTGCATACTTCTCTGAAACATCTAATGTTTGTATCTGCTAGAATTGGTTGTGGTCAAGCGTTGAGTTTTGTTATTGCAGCACCACAGAGATCTTGGAAGGGCTGCAAAAAGGCTGATGAGAACTAGATATTCTTCTTTGTCATGCTTCGTGTGCAAGTGTTTTAAACATTAGGGGCATTTTGGTCTGCTTTTGTTGAAGGAAGATCAGGTTGCTCACAAGAAAGGCAGAAGAGTTTTCCTGTCCTCACTTTGTTTTGAAGAAAGGGCACTTGCTTCTTTTGATGTCATAAGGAGATAAGGGAAAGCAAACTAGTGGCTAAACAGGGTTGTAAGTGCTAGAATTCGTGCAGATTTTAGCTGTGATCCCAGTTGATCTGAGGAGCTGCAGGAGCAAGTGTCTCAAAATCTGACCAGTTGAAGCTTGAGTGTGACCTGAAATTTAGCTTTTCAGCTTTGGGACTGACAAGTACAAGGGAAATTTTGTTCCACTGTTGTACTGCAGACCAGAGAACAGCAGTCAGAACTGTGGCAGATCCAGAGGAAGCTGTTGGCTCTGGTGGAGAATGCCTTAATTACTGAAAGTAACTTTTGCTATAGAAACTGTTGGTTGAAGCTTTCATTGTGGGTTTTGTTTTGTCTGGCTTGATCAGAATACTAAAAGAAGCATACCTTTCTAGGTGGAAAGTGCCAAAGACAGGAAAAATGCAGCTCCCTGTTTTAGAGCCTAATTATCTCAGCCAGTTAATGCTAGAAGTCAAATAACAGTATGCCTAATTTATTAATCATAGAATCATAGAATGGCCTGGGTTGAAAAGGACCACAATGATCATCTAGTTTCAACCCCCCTGCTATGTGCAGGGTCGCCAACCACTAGACAGGCTGCCCAGAGCCACATCCAGCCTGGCCTTGAATGCCTCCATGGATGGGGCATCCACAGCCTCCTTGGGCAAGCTGTTCCAGTGCGTCACCACCCTCTGTGTGAAAAACTTCCTCCTTTCTTTTGTACTCGTCTTCTTCATCAAAAAGTGTTCGATAGGGTCTGAAGTTATATTGCCCAACTAAGTTCTGGCTGTGTAAAGTTGTGAATTTTCTCTGAATCTCTTGCAGGAAAATCTGCCAGTCCCTGTATCCTTACTGCGTAGTGTAGGCAGTAGTGGCACTTACTGTTATAATTCTGAATTCTTATGTTTTGCCATGCTTTTGTAGTGCATTTCTGTGGGTATGTAATCAGTTCAAATGGAAATTAATGTATACCTTATCAGTATTTCAGGTGCCTGCACTAAAAGTAAATGCCAGCAGTTCTCTCACATTGAAGCTTTGGAATGTGTTGCTGTACTTGAGCTGTGTGTACCAACTTCTGAGCTGTCTGACTGAAGTTTTTGTGTGTTTGTGAGCAGCTTCCCATTGAAGATTTATGCAGCCTAACATCCCAGTCATTGACTGTTGCACTGACAGCTGCAGTGCCAGAATCCACAGAAGATGTTCTCCTGAAAGGATTTGCCATGCTGGGGATGGAGAATGAAAGAATTGAAACAGCACAGCAGGTAAATGATGCTGGAGAGCCTCTATGTCATAGTAATCTTCAGAGGGTTCTTTAAATATCTGTGTCTCCTGCACACTTTTTGGAGGCTATGTTAAATTTTTTTGGTCTGTTTTCAAGATGTGTGAAGGAACCTGAGGGAAAAACATCATTGAAGTCTGAGCTTTTGAGTAATGGATACTTTCCCCATTTTGAGTGAATATATGAGAATAAGGTATATCTTAGGTGTGGCTCATAATCATAGAATCATAGAATGGCCTGGGTTGAAAAGGACCACAATGATCATCTAGTTTCAACCCCCCTGCTATGTGCAGGGTCGCCAACCACCAGACNGTGGTGGAGTCGCCGTCCCTGGCAGTGTTCAAGAGGCGTCTGGATGAGGAGCTACGAGATCTGGTTTAGTGCTTGTGGTAGCAACGGTAATGGGAGGATGGTTGGACTAGATGATCTTGTAGGTCCTTTCCAACCTTGTGATTTTATAAAGCTTTAGAAATCAACATGGTGCAGATTTCAAAGTGGTTATTAGAATGAAGAAAGTGAGCATTAGGTTGCATTTGCTGTTCTAATTTCTCTGTTATCTGACTAGGTATCAACAAGTTCTCAATGAAATCCATCAGTGTTACCTTGACCAGAGGGAACTTTTGCTTGGTCCAAGTATCTCCAGCACCGTTACAGAGTTAACCAGTCAGAACAACAGAGACCATTGTGCTCTGGTAGGCAGGGAGTGATTACCTGTTGATTTTCATATATTTCCATTTCTTCTGTTTTTCTCTTCTCTCAGCAGAAGTCATCTACTTAATTCAACTGTTTACACACAGAATCATGAAAATTATGTGTGTTTTTGACTCATATGAAGCATTTATTGGTATTTTCAAGCATCTCGTGAAAGATTCTTCTGGAAGAACTTTGCTACAAAGCTCACACAGGGATATTTGCAGAAGCATAAAATGTGGTTACTTAAATTTCATCAGAAATGAAAATGGTCAGAAGTTGCACAATGAGCTTTTTGAATTTCACAAAGCTTCAGTTTAATCACAACAGCAGTTATATGATACATGTCCTTTGGTGCCGATGCAAGGAAAATCATTTAATAGTCAACTATTTGTGCTTGTCTGAATGCAGGTGCGAAGTGGTTGTGCCTTCATGGTCCATGTATGCCAGGATGAGCATCAGCTTTACAATGAGTTCTTCACGAAACCAACACCAAAACTGGAGTAGGTGGTACATGCTGTTTTTATTTTCCTGCATGTGGTATTTACTGTCCTGTGATAAAGCATTCAGCATTACCTGGCAAACAGGGTGGTATTGAAGCAGTTTGGTGAGAACCAGCAAGAAATAAAATCTTAGATTATTTTATGCATCAGAATTTGATGTTTTGTTTTTGGTTTTTTGCTTTTCTCCTTCCAGTGATGCTGTAAATTTATATTCTCTGTAAGAAAATTGAGTAATGTAAGTTATCTGAAAGAGATAGATACACATTTGATTTGGAAATAACTGTAGAAGTTTACAATCAGTTGAACCAATCAGCTCTGTGGTTATGATGCTACTTCAACTTAAGAAGGAGCTGTTTCCTGTGAAACTGAGGTCTCATGTGAGACATGCTCAGGATTTGAGCTCAGCTGGTTGAATCCTAAAGTAAATGTCCTTCATTGAAATTAGTGTAGAGTATTCTTCAGAGAGAAATTTCATAGCTATTACACTATATATCAAGAATAAGGAAAAAGCTTCTGATTATTTTTGAATCGATTAAATGTAGTTATCCCCATTCATTAAATGTATATATATACATTTCCCTTTCTTTCTTGTAACTAAGATGTTCTGAGGGAAGTGTTTCAAAGTATAGGTACCTCATTAGCTTTTTCTTAGGTGCGTAATAAATAAGCTCCTTTTTTTCTAAAACACAGAGGTGCTCTGAGGAAATAATAGTAAGGTGTCTGTGTACAGATATGAGAGTCTTGACAAGAGTAGAGATTTGAACTGACAAGAGTAGAAATAGAGTGTTCTATTTAATAAGGCTGATGTAACTTTCTTCTTTGTTTCTGCTTTTAGCCTATGAGGGGTTACTGTTTTACCAAGTTCTTTGTAAAGCTACAGAATGCTTGAAGAGAGATGTGATAAATGTGTTTTTCTCTGAACATTCGCTCATTGTTCAACCTGAAAGGAACTGAAGTGTCCTTTTACTGTTGTCAGAAATTCCTCTTGAATTACAAAAATGTATGTACAGTGCAGTATGTACATATTTTCTGTACTGTACATGCTTAAGTATTCCTAGCGTTTGTATTTGCTAGGGAGCTAATTGGGAGATCAGCTGATAAATGTGTTGGTGTTATCTGAAAATTCAAATAATCCGTGACTAACGAAGTGATCACTGAACAGCAGTAATATCCAGAGCTGACTGTGCTCATCTCCTAACTGAGATAGGCTTCAATTTGAACGAGCGTAGAAGTATTTCACCAATAGAACAAAGTGGAATTTTCAATGTTTCATACCGTGTTGATTTCGTAGTGCTGGTTTATATTGGGAAGTGTGTCCTGTAGTGTTGGAAACAGTTACAGTAGGGGTTACCAAACTTTTCCTCCTATGTCCACCTTCATGTGCTCATAGTTCTAATGAAAGACTGAGTGGTTGGAATCAGATGAGTCTCTACTCAGTGGAGAATAAGGGGTATAATTGCGAGCTCAGCAGGAGCATTTCTTTACACAGAAGCCTGGTAAACCAGGTGGGGCCATTTGCTCTTTGAGGGGGTGTCAGAGCTTTTTGTTCTTGTTTGTGCATTTTGTTTCTTTGATTGCTTTAGAATTCAAAACTGTACCTCCATTTTAAAGTTTTCTGCATCTCCTAAGAGACTTGGTAGGAAATCAGGGGGTTGTTCTTTAAACAGTCCTTTATTAAGACTTCTATGATAACATGTTTTCTCATCCTCAAAGATTTTAAAAATCTCTGCCATAAAAATAACTTGTATGATATGATTTTAGTTTGATACTGTGGGATCCTGAAAGTGTTTTGCTGTGTTTAATATTTTCTTCCTAGTGAGCTCTTGGAGAAGCTGTGTCTTTCATTGTATGATGTCCTGCGGCCAATGATCATCCACGTTATTCACTTGGAGACTCTGTCTGAACTCTGTGGGATTCTCAAAAACGAGATGCTTGAAGATCATGTACAGAACAATGGTAAATCAGATGGAATCTGATTCCTCTTCCTCTTCACTAGCTTCTGAATTGACACAGTCATTCATTTGCATAGGCAACAATCTCCCTAGACTTTCTTTTCTCTCTAATGAGCCTTAAAGATGTGGTAGGGTTATTTGAACTAAATTATGGTTTGTTTTTGTTTATAATAGGTCTGTGCTTTATGAGTCTGTTCTGACTTCACTTAAATTAGTAGACTGGTGTTACAGGGTACTATTATTTTCTCTACATTTTACAAATAAAAGTAAGCATCACCCAGTGTGCATCCATGCTCCAAGACTGATTTAAATGAATCTTTTCAAATGAATAAATTGCTTTACTTGGCTCTGCTGAAGCATCATCCATGTAGAGCTTGGTGTATGCATGATGATAAAAGGAATGCACACCTGATTTTTTCATTCTCCTTGACATAGTGATTCTCAGACTAGAAATTGGAACTTCAGCTGTGAAGTTGATAGAGATTTCGGAGTTTTAAGTGTTAATGTTTTATTAGACGTGAGATGACCACAAAGTTAATAATATCTGGCAACTCATTTCGTTTCTCATTACCAGTGTGTAATGGAATAATTTCTCAGTCTTGCACCAAGTGATAAATAGAACTCATGCTTGGCAACTGGTGTATAACACAGAGTAGCTCTTTGTGTTTGGAACATCACGACGGATTGCTCATATTCCTTGAAGTGGGATTGTAACATAATCTGGAATGAGGAAAAAACATGTAACACGGTCTTTAGCTAATCTTAAGAAGTTATTGTCTGCTACTTAAACTGAGGCTGCTGCAGTAGTTCTGAAGCTGGAGTTGAGCTGCTTTGAGTCATCTGCTCTATTGTGTAGGTAGGTGTGTTAGCTTATCAGCTTTTGATAGTTGTACTGCAGGCATTGGCTGTGGTAAAACCAAAGCACACAGGTCTGGTATGCAGGCAGAAATGCCACTGATGAACCTAGTTTTCAAGCAATCCAAATACTTAACTTTAACATGAGTCCGATGTTGTGAGATCCCATATTCACATGTGATGTGAATTTGGAGAGCTAAAGTGGCTGCTATATCAGAGTTGCAAATTTGTCTGCATGCCACAATTCCCAAAATGGTCTGACTTCTGCAGTCAGTCAGTTTTGTGCCAGTTCTATATTGGTGATACCTAAACTTCTGCATCTGTAAAGTTGCTGTGTAGTGAAATTAACAGATTTGTGCCTTTCTTTTTATAACCTTTGTCAGCTGAACAACTAGGTGCATTTGCTGCCGGTGTCAAGCAGATGTTAGAAGATGTACAAGAGCGGCTTGTCTACAGGACACATATTTACATTCAGACTGATATCATAGGCTACAAACCTGCTCCAGGAGATCTTGCATATCCTGACAAGCTGGAAATGATGGAGGTAAAGGGTCACGTTTTATTGCCCTTGGTTTAGTTTTCCTTGTATATACATTTGTGTGGTATTTTGCTTCTGCTTTTTAGGTTTGTTATTACTGGCATTATCAAAGTGTCACCTTTTTTCTGTCAGAGGGTGGTCAGGCACTGGCATGGCCTGCCCAGGGAGGTGGTGGAGTCGCTGGCAGTGTTCAAGAGGCGTCTGGATGAGGAGCTACGAGATCTGGTTTAGTGCTTGTGGTAGCAACGGTAATGGGAGGACGGTTGGACTAGATGNCAGTCAGAACTGTGGCAGATCCAGAGGAAGCTGTTGGCTCTGGTGGAGAATGCCTTAATTACTGAAAGTAACTTTTGCTATAGAAACTGTTGGTTGAAGCTTTCATTGTGGGTTTTGTTTTGTCTGGCTTGATCAGAATACTAAAAGAAGCATACCTTTCTAGGTGGAAAGTGCCAAAGACAGGAAAAATGCAGCTCCCTGTTTTAGAGCCTAATTATCTCAGCCAGTTAATGCTAGAAGTCAAATAACAGTATTTTCTATTTTAACCAATTCTTCATCTCTTTTTTTTTTTTTTTTTTCTTTTGGCAGGATCCTTCAGCTGTGCCAAATTCTGACAATGCCTTCACATTGTTTTATGTAAAATTCAGAGCAGCTGCTCCCAAAGTCAGAGTAAGTAGATTGGCAGGTAACTTAAAAATAAAGCTCTGAAATGGGTTTTGAATTTATTAGTAGTGTGAATGCAAGGATTGCACAGTAACTACCCAAGGAAAAAAATAATTCTAAACTGTTTTCCAGTGATTACAAATATTCATTTACTGACAATAACTTTTTTGTTTTTTGTTGAGTAGACTCTTATTGAGCAAGTAGAGCAAAGATCTGAAAAGATGCCAGAGTGAGTATGTCTACAGAGTTTTTTCAACTATTTTAAGTTCTTAAAATCTTTATTTTAGTTAATATAGTTTAACACATTGCTTGTTTAAAACAAAGTGTGCCCAAGTGGCCAAGAGGGCCAGTGCCATCCTGGCCTGCATTAGAAATAGTGTGGCCAGCAGGAGCAGGGAGGTAATCATCCCCCTGTACGCAGCTCTGGTGAGGCCGCACCTCGAGTATTGTGTTCAGTTTTGGGCCCCTCACTACAGGAAAGACATTGAGGCCCTGGAGCGTGTCCAGAGAAGGGCAGCAAAGCTGTGAGGGGTCTGGAGCACAGGTCTTGTGGGGAGCGGCTGAGAGATGTGGGATTGTTCAGTCTGGAGAAGAGGAGGCTCAGGGGAGACCTCATTGCACTCTACAACTGCCTGAAGGGAGGTTGTGATGAGGAAAGGGTCGGCCTCTCAGGCAACAAACAGGACCTGAGGAAATGGCCGCAAGTTGTACCAGAGTAGACATAAGGAATAACTTTTTCTCTCAGAGAGTGGTCAGGCACTGGAATGGCTGCCCAGGGAGGTGGTGGAGTCGCCGTCCCTGGCAGTGTTCAAGAGGCGTCTGGATGAGGAGCTACGAGATCTGGTTTAGTGCTTGTGGTAGCAACGGTAATGGGAGGATGGTTGGACTAGATGATCTTGTAGGTCCTTTCCAACCTTGTGATTTTATAAAGCTTTAGAAATCAACATGGTGCAGATTTCAAAGTGGTTATTAGAATGAAGAAAGTGAGCATTAGGTTGCATTTGCTGTTCTAATTTCTCTGTTATCTGACTAGGTATCAACAAGTTCTCAATGAAATCCATCAGTGTTACCTTGACCAGAGGGAACTTTTGCTTGGTCCAAGTATCTCCAGCACCGTTACAGAGTTAACCAGTCAGAACAACAGAGACCATTGTGCTCTGGTAGGCAGGGAGTGATTACCTGTTGATTTTCATATATTTCCATTTCTTCTGTTTTTCTCTTCTCTCAGCAGAAGTCATCTACTTAATTCAACTGTTTACACACAGAATCATGAAAATTATGTGTGTTTTTGACTCATATGAAGCATTTATTGGTATTTTCAAGCATCTCGTGAAAGATTCTTCTGGAAGAACTTTGCTACAAAGCTCACACAGGGATATTTGCAGAAGCATAAAATGTGGTTACTTAAATTTCATCAGAAATGAAAATGGTCAGAAGTTGCACAATGAGCTTTTTGAATTTCACAAAGCTTCAGTTTAATCACAACAGCAGTTATATGATACATGTCCTTTGGTGCCGATGCAAGGAAAATCATTTAATAGTCAACTATTTGTGCTTGTCTGAATGCAGGTGCGAAGTGGTTGTGCCTTCATGGTCCATGTATGCCAGGATGAGCATCAGCTTTACAATGAGTTCTTCACGAAACCAACACCAAAACTGGAGTAGGTGGTACATGCTGTTTTTATTTTCCTGCATGTGGTATTTACTGTCCTGTGATAAAGCATTCAGCATTACCTGGCAAACAGGGTGGTATTGAAGCAGTTTGGTGAGAACCAGCAAGAAATAAAATCTTAGATTATTTTATGCATCAGAATTTGATGTTTTGTTTTTGGTTTTTTGCTTTTCTCCTTCCAGTGATGCTGTAAATTTATATTCTCTGTAAGAAAATTGAGTAATGTAAGTTATCTGAAAGAGATAGATACACATTTGATTTGGAAATAACTGTAGAAGTTTACAATCAGTTGAACCAATCAGCTCTGTGGTTATGATGCTACTTCAACTTAAGAAGGAGCTGTTTCCTGTGAAACTGAGGTCTCATGTGAGACATGCTCAGGATTTGAGCTCAGCTGGTTGAATCCTAAAGTAAATGTCCTTCATTGAAATTAGTGTAGAGTATTCTTCAGAGAGAAATTTCATAGCTATTACACTATATATCAAGAATAAGGAAAAAGCTTCTGATTATTTTTGAATCGATTAAATGTAGTTATCCCCATTCATTAAATGTATATATATACATTTCCCTTTCTTTCTTGTAACTAAGATGTTCTGAGGGAAGTGTTTCAAAGTATAGGTACCTCATTAGCTTTTTCTTAGGTGCGTAATAAATAAGCTCCTTTTTTTCTAAAACACAGAGGTGCTCTGAGGAAATAATAGTAAGGTGTCTGTGTACAGATATGAGAGTCTTGACAAGAGTAGAGATTTGAACTGACAAGAGTAGAAATAGAGTGTTCTATTTAATAAGGCTGATGGAACTTTCTTCTTTGTTTCTGCTTTTAGCCTATGAGGGGTTACTGTTTTACCAAGTTCTTTGTAAAGCTACAGAATGCTTGAAGAGAGATGTGATAAATGTGTTTTTCTCTGAACATTCGCTCATTGTTCAACCTGAAAGGAACTGAAGTGTCCTTTTACTGTTGTCAGAAATTCCTCTTGAATTACAAAAATGTATGTACAGTGCAGTATGTACATATTTTCTGTACTGTACATGCTTAAGTATTCCTAGCGTTTGTATTTGCTAGGGAGCTAATTGGGAGATCAGCTGATAAATGTGTTGGTGTTATCTGAAAATTCAAATAATCCGTGACTAACGAAGTGATCACTGAACAGCAGTAATATCCAGAGCTGACTGTGCTCATCTCCTAACTGAGATAGGCATCAATTTGAACGAGCGTAGAAGTATTTCACCAATAGAACAAAGTGGAATTTTCAATGTTTCATACCGTGTTGATTTCGTAGTGCTGGTTTATATTGGGAAGTGTGTCCTGTAGTGTTGGAAACAGTTACAGTAGGGGTTACCAAACTTTTCCTCCTATGTCCACCTTCATGTGCTCATAGTTCTAATGAAAGACTGAGTGGTTGGAATCAGATGAGTCTCTACTCAGTGGAGAATAAGGGGTATAATTGCGAGCTCAGCAGGAGCATTTCTTTACACAGAAGCCTGGTAAACCAGGTGGGGCCATTTGCTCTTTGAGGGGGTGTCAGAGCTTTTTGTTCTTGTTTGTGCATTTTGTTTCTTTGATTGCTTTAGAATTCAAAACTGTACCTCCATTTTAAAGTTTTCTGCATCTCCTAAGAGACTTGGTAGGAAATCAGGGGGTTGTTCTTTAAACAGTCCTTTATTAAGACTTCTATGATAACATGTTTTCTCATCCTCAAAGATTTTAAAAATCTCTGCCATAAAAATAACTTGTATGATATGATTTTAGTTTGATACTGTGGGATCCTGAAAGTGTTTTGCTGTGTTTAATATTTTCTTCCTAGTGAGCTCTTGGAGAAGCTGTGTCTTTCATTGTATGATGTCCTGCGGCCAATGATCATCCACGTTATTCACTTGGAGACTCTGTCTGAACTCTGTGGGATTCTCAAAAACGAGATGCTTGAAGATCATGTACAGAACAATGGTAAATCAGATGGAATCTGATTCCTCTTCCTCTTCACTAGCTTCTGAATTGACACAGTCATTCATTTGCATAGGCAACAATCTCCCTAGACTTTCTTTTCTCTCTAATGAGCCTTAAAGATGTGGTAGGGTTATTTGAACTAAATTATGGTTTGTTTTTGTTTATAATAGGTCTGTGCTTTATGAGTCTGTTCTGACTTCACTTAAATTAGTAGACTGGTGTTACAGGGTACTATTATTTTCTCTACATTTTACAAATAAAAGTAAGCATCACCCAGTGTGCATCCATGCTCCAAGACTGATTTAAATGAATCTTTTCAAATGAATAAATTGCTTTACTTGGCTCTGCTGAAGCATCATCCATGTAGAGCTTGGTGTATGCATGATGATAAAAGGAATGCACACCTGATTTTTTCATTCTCCTTGACATAGTGATTCTCAGACTAGAAATTGGAACTTCAGCTGTGAAGTTGATAGAGATTTCGGAGTTTTAAGTGTTAATGTTTTATTAGACGTGAGATGACCACAAAGTTAATAATATCTGGCAACTCATTTCGTTTCTCATTACCAGTGTGTAATGGAATAATTTCTCAGTCTTGCACCAAGTGATAAATAGAACTCATGCTTGGCAACTGGTGTATAACACAGAGTAGCTCTTTGTGTTTGGAACATCACGACGGATTGCTCATATTCCTTGAAGTGGGATTGTAACATAATCTGGAATGAGGAAAAAACATGTAACACGGTCTTTAGCTAATCTTAAGAAGTTATTGTCTGCTACTTAAACTGAGGCTGCTGCAGTAGTTCTGAAGCTGGAGTTGAGCTGCTTTGAGTCATCTGCTCTATTGTGTAGGTAGGTGTGTTAGCTTATCAGCTTTTGATAGTTGTACTGCAGGCATTGGCTGTGGTAAAACCAAAGCACACAGGTCTGGTATGCAGGCAGAAATGCCACTGATGAACCTAGTTTTCAAGCAATCCAAATACTTAACTTTAACATGAGTCCGATGTTGTGAGATCCCATATTCACATGTGATGTGAATTTGGAGAGCTAAAGTGGCTGCTATATCAGAGTTGCAAATTTGTCTGCATGCCACAATTCCCAAAATGGTCTGACTTCTGCAGTCAGTCAGTTTTGTGCCAGTTCTATATTGGTGATACCTAAACTTCTGCATCTGTAAAGTTGCTGTGTAGTGAAATTAACAGATTTGTGCCTTTCTTTTTATAACCTTTGTCAGCTGAACAACTAGGTGCATTTGCTGCCGGTGTCAAGCAGATGTTAGAAGATGTACAAGAGCGGCTTGTCTACAGGACACATATTTACATTCAGACTGATATCATAGGCTACAAACCTGCTCCAGGAGATCTTGCATATCCTGACAAGCTGGAAATGATGGAGGTAAAGGGTCACGTTTTATTGCCCTTGGTTTAGTTTTCCTTGTATATACATTTGTGTGGTATTTTGCTTCTGCTTTTTAGGTTTGTTATTACTGGCATTATCAAAGTGTCACCTTTTTTCTGTCAGAGGGTGGTCAGGCACTGGCATGGCCTGCCCAGGGAGGTGGTGGAGTCGCTGGCAGTGTTCAAGAGGCGTCTGGATGAGGAGCTACGAGATCTGGTTTAGTGCTTGTGGTAGCAACGGTAATGGGAGGACGGTTGGACTAGATGATCTTGCAGGTCCCTTCCAACCTTGTGATTCTATGATTCTACTGATTAAATTATGAGCCTACAGTAGATGTCAGAAAGCACTTTATGTCGGACGGAAGATAGTTCCCATAGTTAATAGTTTTAGCTAAACTTGAAGCTTCTTAAATTTTCCTCTCAGAATACTAAATAGTTATTTAATAATCAGCATAATACAGATTCTCCCAAAATAACTGTTGCCATTCCTTTTGTAATGAAGTGCCCAAGCTGTCAAAGGGTTGAGTTGACAAAGAATGACAATTCCAGCATGGCCTGGTGAGATTCATATTTCATTTTTCCATTCTGCTTTACTTTTATCTATCAGAATAGCTGGTGGTCTTTAAAAATCAGAGGACTTAATTGCAGCTGAGAAGTCAATATGTTGTTTGATTTCAGAAACAGGGCATTACTGAGCTCTAAAGCTTCTGTGTTTTATGTGTGTTTGTATTTCTGTGGGCTGGAAGCAAACTTTGTCTAACTGGACCCGGTTCTGTTCAATTATTGCCTCTAAATGAACAAATACAGTGAGAAGCCTCTTCATGCCAAACTCACATTGCTATAATCTTGTTTTATACATGTTTATAGCATTTGCTATGTTACGGTTCATGCCTTTGTGATGATAGAGGATGTTAATAGGATTTTAGGAAAGCATTTACAAATTCTGAAGCTAGTGAGTTTAATGGAATCCTTGCCCTTTATGCTGGATGTTTAATGACCAGTAAGTTTTTGAAGAGAAGACCAAACCAGTAATTGAGAAGCCCACAATGTAGCTAAATGGAGTCAGACAGCCGTCAGAAGTGTTCCAGTATAACTGTTTGTAGCTCAGTGTTTCTTACTAAAGTGGTTATAACTGGATGAACGAATGATTTGGATAATTTTTTGTTAGCTATGACTTCTGTAGACAGGTCTCTGTACTGCTTGCCTCTGCAAGATCTTATTTTTTAGCAGGAGTTCTGTGTCTGTTTGCTTAGGAAGAGGAGGAAAGTGGTCTATACAGTTCATTCTAGAGAGTAATTATGCTGTTCTTCGTGTGTCCTCACACGACTCCGTTTTTTATCTGGTTTTGGGATTCGTTTTGTGGTTTGATTGCTTTTTAAATCCCAAAACCTTATTTTTCAGAGAGACCTTATGACTGAGTAAATGAATTATTAAAATGTTAAAAGCACAGGGCAGGAGTATTTCTTGTGCTGTTCTACTCAAATATTAATGGAGTGCTTTGCCCGTTCTTGCTGCCTGCAGTTGCTTTAAAGCAGACCAAGTGGTGAAAAAGGTTGAAGTGTGGAAGTGTTGAAAGCTTTTTGTTGAACTCCTGCAGGGAATAAACTGGAGAGCACTTCAGGGCCATCTGCACCTAACATTTGTAGCAATAAAGCCATCATAGAGATTATCTCTATGAAATCCAATTGAGCGTTGGATTGGGTTCCCCTGTTCTGAGCTTTTCTTTTTAGGTGTATCGACTGGTTAATCTTTGGAGATCAGTAAAAAACAGGCAAAGTGGAAAGAAAAGTGCTTTACATGCCTCGGTGTAGTGCCTGTGAATCTTAAATTGCCTTGGAAATGTTTCAGTTACTATTTTGGAAACAGCTGTCTCTACTTAGTTTGTTCTCATTTCTTTGGTGAGCTGAATATAGTTGACTTCTTTGGCAATTTAGTCCTCTTGTCTCTATTGTAATCAAAACAGCATAATCCAGTTTAAATAATATAGTATAGTTTGTTTGTTTTGTGTTGTATCTTCTTCTACAGCAAATTGCACAGAGCTTAAAAGAGGAACAGAAGAAGCTGTCATCTGAAGCTTCATTTTCAGATGTCCGGCTAGAAGATCCCGAGTCCTGCAATTTAGTTAAATCTGGTATGAAATATATCTCACTTTGTCAAATTAATGCATGAAACTCACAGAAAATGAGGATAGATTAAACATGAACCGTCAGGGAAAAGCTTGCATGTTTTTGCTATTTTCCTAGAGATTTTGAGGGTAGAACTTTGTCTCAGAGTTCTTGACAACTTTTTGGAAGAGGAACAACTTTATCATATTCTGTGGGTGTGGTTGTTCCTTGTGTTTTCAATACAATCCATTCTGTGAAGCAGCTGCCTTCGTAGTTGTACTGTATTTATTGGGCTTTGTGAATAAAATGGAGCTTCAGTATTCTTCACTGCAGAGCAGCCTGTTTCTTGTGTTCCTTTTGATTACCTGGTAGTTCTTCACTTTTGGCTCTTGAGGCCTTCGGAGATCTTTCTGGCTTTTTCTATCTGGACTCCACAAATCCCAATAGGAGCAGAGTGTCTCTTGCTAGGTGCGTGGCTTTAGTGATCCTGTAAACCTCACCTGCAGTCAGGAGAAGGGGGGAACCTCTGTGGTCTTATTCATGCCATTACAAGATAAACGCTGGAGATGATTGGGATTATTTACCCTTCAAAGTGTCTCTTTCCCATTCCTATGCCTGCAGGAGCAGCTAAAGTGACTGACAAGTTGCTAGGCGCCTCAAACCAGCAGCTACGGTCTTACAGGCCTTCTAATTACTGTGACAATAAGTATTTTGTTGCAGAAGGGAGAAGGATATTGCTGAATTAAGTTAGACAGTTCCCACACTTGCCACCTAAGCACCTTATAAGTGCTAATGATAGAACAAGCACTTATAAGCACGTCTCCTTTCTTGAATGGTTGCTGATGAGAATCAGAGTTAGTGTTATTGACGTAGATATTGCCCAGGATTTTAGGAGAAAAGGAAAATAATGCAGGACTTCTGTCAGGTGCTGTGAAAGTCTATCTTGAGCATAAAGAGGTGTCACAAGTTATCCAGGAGGAGAACGTTTTTTTGCACTCTCTCCACTGCAATAGAAATGATGTTCAAACCCTGTACTTTCTGCAGCTGTTGAATTCATGTAGGATCATGCCCTATAGGAAGAAAAGCATGAAAAAATAAAATGGGTGGAATGTTTTTTTTACTTCTGAGCATGTTGTGTAGTTCTGTGGTCACAAACTGTTCTGTTTCTACACTTGGCTATAATTGAGCATTTCAGCTGTTGAGCTGAGGAAGGGGAGTCACTGGAGCGTAAGGTTAACAGGTATACAGAGAAGTTAGGCTGGTAAGAATAGTTAAATATACAAAAAAGGTGCTCACCGGTGTTGTAGGCTCGCAAAGGAACTCCACAAGGAGCAATCTCCAGGAAGAGATCCTTCCTTGGTGGAAGTCAGCCCTTAAATGGGGTCTAGGAGAGGTGGAGCCTGGCTCCACCCCTTCTGGGCACACAAGTGAATTGCCTTCACCTGTGCTCCCATGGCTGACTCAGTGCTTGCCTCAGGTGGTCAATCAGAGGTTCAGGCTGTGATTCAACAGTTCCCATACACTGGAGACATGCCTGTAAAATTAATTCCTTCAGAAAAGTGAAGTTGGGCCATCACTGAAAGCAAATTAGTGTCTTTCACAGCTGTGTGCCTTATTACACATCAGTAATCTAGTTCTGACCTGTTCAGAAGGAGAAAGACCAATGGAAGTGGTTGAGGCACCGTTCCTGGAGGTGCTGAAGAAACATTTAAATGTTGTACTGAGGGACGTGGTTTAGTGAGGAGATATTGGTGGTAGGTGGATGGTTGGACTTGATGATCTTGGAGGTCTTTTCCAACCTCAGTGATTCTGTGACGTTGTATTATTGTAGAGTCAGTGTGAAGTGCAGTCAGTGCTGCAGTTTGAAGGACGGATGGGGGATGGCTTTGTGATTCATGCATGTATTTTACTTTTAAATAGGTTCAGCGGAATCCCTTAATCCCAGGCAGCAGTCCACGATCTCGCCAGCAGATCTGCACGGCATGTGGTACCCTACTGTCAGAAGGACCCTTGTGTGTCTCTCCAAACTGTACAGATGTATAGATGTATGTAAAAACTCTTATCTCATTTTTTAAGTGAAGCGTGTAGAACTGGTTCTGAATATTTCAGTCTGAAAGGAATGGACAATTGTTGGCCTCTGTTATCTCTTATTGGTCTTCTTTGCTTTATGTAAAACATGTGGACTGACAAATTTTAGTCATTGTTTCCAAGTCAACTTTGTACTTGTCGAATGAGAAACAAGTGTGCTGGCCTGTACATCCATTCCTTTTGCTATTGCAGATATATTTTCAGTTTGTGATGCTTAAGATATGTAGACCAAAGTTGAGGAGTGATGGAGACAAGGCAGAATAGAAAGTTCTGACTCACTTATATGGAATGATCCTATTGCTGAAATCCCTGGATGAACTTGCTTCTTCTTGTTGTGTACTTTTCAGGACCTCAGACAGAGTCATGTTTCTAGTCTAAAAATGCTGGCTCTATTGCTTCTTTTTTTTTGGAAAGGAACTGGCTGGAGGGCTGGGCCCAGAGAGTGGTGGTGAATGGAGTTAAATCCAGCTGGCGACCGGTCACGAGTGGTGTTCCCCAGCGGTCTGTGCTGAGGCCTGTCCTCTCCAGTATCTTTATTGGTGACCTGGATGAGGGCATTGAGTGCACCCTCAGTAAGTTTGCAGATGACACCAATTTGACTTGGTTGGAAGTGTCGATCTGCCTGGGGGTAGCGAGGCCCTACAGAGGGGTCTGGACAGACTGGATTGCTGGGCTGAAGCCAATGGGATGAGGTTCAGCAAGACAAAATGGTGGGTCCTGCACTTTGGCCACAACAACCCCAAGCAATACTACAGGCTTGGGGCAGAGTGGCTGGAAGACTGTGTAGAGGAAATGGACCTGGAGGTATTGATTTATGCTTGGCTGAACATGAGCCAGCAGCGTGCCCAGGTGGCCAAGAAGGCCAGTGGCATCCTGGCTTGCATTAGAAACAAGAAAGACATCGAGGCCCTGGAGTGTGTTCAGAGAAGGGCAACAAAGCTGGTGAGGGGGTCTGGAGCACAGGCCTTATGAGGAGTGGCTGAAGGAGCTGGGATTGTTCAGTCTGGAGAAGAGGAGGCTCAGGGGAGACATTATTGCTCTCTATAACCTGAAAGGAGGTTGTAGTGAGCTGGGGGCCGGCCTCTCCTCTCATGTAACTTGTGATAGGACTAGAGAGAATGGCTTCAAGCTGTGCCAGGGGAGATTCAGGCTGGATGTTAGGAAATACTACTTCTCTGAAAGAGTGGTCAGGCACTGGAATGGGCTGCCCAGGGAGGTGGTGGAGTCACCGACCCTGGAGGTGTTCAAGGAATGTTTGGACGCTGCGTTGAGGGACATGGTTTAGTGAGAACTATTGGTGATGGGCAGATGGTTGGACTGGATGATCTTGTAGGTCTTTTCTAACCTTGGTGATTCTGTGATTCTGAAAATGTTCCCCATGTTTGTTTGTTGCACATCTTCAAAAACATAGAGTACTGACACACCAAACAACGTTTACATTATCCACAGTTTAAGAGAGTGGAAATCTTCATGTCTAACAGACATGAAGTATTATTTACTTCACAAGTATTTTGAGATTTACACTTCAAAATCTGATTTTTGTCTGTCACCTAACAGCTACTAAGTCTGAGAAACACACTGTGAGTGCTCTTGCTCCTCCGTATGTCTTCCATCTTAATATATGCTTAATGCATCTCATGATATCTTTGGTAGGTGTTACATGAAACTGCTTCCCGTATGGTATTTACTTAAAAAGCAACTGGAAAATATTAATACTTCATTGCTTGCTGTATCAATCTTATTAAACATAAATGGTTATTTGACATTGTTTTTTGCTAGGAACTTGGAGAAGGGGTGTCTTTTGAATTGTTGATAATAGTTCATTAATATTGTGTGCACGCTGGCGGAGTCAATATGCCCTGCCTACATCCTTTTGGTAGGAGAAGAAGTAAATGAAGTGGTACTGGCACCTCCTGGGGCAGTTGGGGCTGCCATGCACTGTGTGGAAGTGATGGCAGAGGCTGCCTGTATTCATGGGGCTGGCACAGCCATGCGATATGGCTGCTGCAGCTTGATCAGTGCGTCCCTCAGGCTGTGGCAGCTGTCATGTTTCTTACTATCCTGGCCTAAATGCAAAGTACTTTGGCTTTGCTTGGGCTTAAACTCACTCAAATGATCTCACATCTGTTGCAAGTGTGAATTTTACACACATGTGCTTGCCTGGGCACTTGAGAAGTAAGGTTCATGCCCGTGGCTATCTGTGTGTTGGTGTCACAGACTCAGGTGCAAATCCAAGTTGAGGGTGGGTTGGGGCATACTTTTGGTATGTACTTGTATCCAGTCTGAGTGCTGTAGCAAACTTCTGTGCATCAAGGCTTTATCCTGTTGCGCTGCATTTAGACAAGGTGTTTGTAGCTAACTAATCTAGTGTTTTATCTACTGGTAAGCACAACTTCTGCAAGTCTCAATTAAGTTCTGAAGCTTTGCTGATGTTTTTTTTGTCTGATTTCCTCTTCCTTGCAGAGGGCAGTGTTTCAGGGATTATCACAAGAAGCCTTATCTGCGTGTGTCCACTCGCTGCTCGGAGCTGCTGATTCTATCAGCAAAAACAAGGTCAGAATCTGTGCTTTGGGCTTAGATGTTTTGGTTATTTTTTCTCCTTCCTCCATGTATTCCTAAAGCCATGAAGCAGCTGTTCAGAATTCCATTGAAATCTCAGTGAAGGCATGTTGCTCTGTCCCCTGAGACATGCTAGAATGCTGGTGTTTATTTATGGTTAATAAATTCACATGCAAGCCTATCTGAAAAGGTAAAATACACATCATAGCAGTCGTGTTTACAGACTGCACTAGCTCATGTGAATTCAGTCAAGTGATACCTGAACAAGCATTCTACTGGAAGTCTCTGCTACTTGTTTGTTCCCATTGCCTATTACTCTTTTCTCTTTTTCTCTGCCTTTGTTTTTTGAATTGTCAGAAATCTTTCCAAGTGTTAACATCCCTGGAAAGATAGGATAAGTATTCTTTGCTCTGAACTGTCCGTAATCAAAAGGTTTGAGCTGGCATTTGTTGCTCAGATCAGTTTCATCAAGTCATTTTTACCTTACATGCTACTGTACGTAATTGTGTTATACCTTTTGTTGTTGTTTTTTTTTTTTGATATTAGAATTTATTTAATGCAAATACTGTAGTATTTGCTAATTCCTGACAGCCAGGAAATAAAATTCATTTTAAAAACAATAGAGAAGTCTTGATAGGCTAAACTTATGGGATTTTTCTGCATTGGCCATATTTAGTAATGAAAAAGATGTAATTGTTATTCAAATTATTGTGAAATATTTCTTTTTAGTGTCCCTCGAAGAACAGAACCTATTACATGTAGTACCTCTAAAAATAAGTTCAAGCCACATTTCCTTCTAGCTTAACCATATAACTATTTCTGATATAACTAATACAGGTTTCTACGGTTAATTATCCATTCCAGCACTGTATGTGTCAGAGACTGAAACTGATCCCACAGTGGGCCCTGCTAGGATCTGTACCACCTTGCTATCGATGCATGTTAATATAACATTACTTGATGAAATTCTGCATGTAGGAACATGGAAGATCAGCAAACCATTCTCTCACGTATTTTTTAGTGAACGTTTCTACTTGTTAAAACTGTAGCTTTAAACCTGGTTTCTTTACTTTTTCATTATATCATGTCAAGTTCTTTTCCAGCCTACAAAGGCAAATGTGAATTCTTGAGTCCTCCTCGGTTTACCTCAATGAGCCATGAACTTGGAAGATGAAAAACTACATGCAGTATAAAGCACATAGCTAAAAAAACAAGCAGTGCAAAACTAATAGTCTCAGTGGTGTGAACTGGGCCTTGTTTTATTCTTTATATCTTTGCCATAGAGTGTAGAAATTAAGCTCTGTATTTAATGATATGAGAAAAATGCCTCGTAAGATCTTTGCGCAGTAGCATGGTTAATGTTTCTCTAATAATCTTGATTAGCTGTCTTTTAGGCTTTTTAATCATTTCAATGATGAAAAACAATCTTACAACCTCAAGTTTTTTCAACTTTATATGAATTACATGAAATAATTCCTGTCCTTTATGAAGAATAATTTTGTGTCTTTCAAAAATTGGATGCCTGTGCCTAGCATGGGCATTTAGTAATGCAGCTCTATAATCTCTGTCTTCCAACAAATGTGAATTAAGTTTGCTTCTGTAGAGCAGTATATGTAAGCAGTAAATAAGTGGAGCTTGTCGATGCTGGAAGGTAGTTAATGGCACTGCAGACTAATGGAAAAAGGTTATTAGTAAGATTATTAGTACTTGTTAGAGGAAGGTAGCTAACACAAGTGAAGGTATTGAAATTGTTCTTTTCATTTAATGGTTGCTCTTCACATGTAATGCTTATCTTTTTTCTTGTTATGCTCCAGACCCAGGTTGATGGACAGCTTTTCTTAATAAAACACCTTTTGATTCTTCGTGAACAAATTGCTCCTTTCCACACTGATTTCACCATTAAGGAAATTTCCCTGGACCTTAAGAAAACTAGAGGTACTGAGCAGTTGCTGGCCGCAGGGTGGGATGAGATCATCCCCCATTCCTGTGCTAGCAGAAGTTCTGGGTTTATTTTATGTTCACCTGCAATGACCTGTATGCTTGTTCTAATCTCTTGTGCTTTGTTCTTATTTTCTCTGAAAAGAAAACCAACAAACTGACCAGCCAACAAACAACATTCTTTGATTAAGGGCAACTTGCAATGTATCTAACACGTTCTTTATTTTTGTATGGAATGCATTCAGTTGCTTGTTGCTGCTTACCTAACTTACTTATCCACTCCCTTTTAAAAATGTCAGAGTAATCTATGCTTCTGTTGCTCAGAAGTGTTTTTACCCTTTTCTGATCTATTCAGTGAGTATGTTTTGTTACTGCAATTTAGCAGGTTAGTTTAAAAAAACACATAGTTGACTTGCCTACAACAGATTAAGTTTTCCCAGACTTTTCTGTGAGGTATCATTTAGGAAGGAACTTCTCATGTTGCATGTCCTGTAAGCAGTATTGGTTTTATGTAGCAGTCATGTCTACTGTAGGAAAAATAGAGAATAATGGCCATAGTCATGGTTTTTAAAGTTGTACTGGGGTTCCTTTGTAAAATGCAGAAAGAAAACCTTTCAATATAGCAAGGAACACTCATGGACTACAAAAGTAATGGGAAGCATTACATGGGAAGTTTGGAGAAGAAAAGAGAAGACCTCATTATGGTCTTCCAGTACTTGAAGGGAGCATAGAAACAGGAGGGGGAACGGCTGTTTACGAGGCGGATAGTGATAGGACAAGGGGGAATGGTTTTAAACTGAGACAGGGACAGGGGAGGTTTAGGTTAGATATTAGAAGGAAGTTTTTCACTCAGAGGGTGGTGACGCACTGGAACAGGTTGCCCAAGGAGGTTGTGGATGCCCCATCCCTGGAGGCATTCAAGGCCAGGCTGGATGTGGCTCTGGGCAGCGTGGTCTAGTGGTTGGTGACCCTGCACATAGCAGGGGGGTTGAAACGAGATGATCATTGTGGTCCTTTTCAACCCAGGCCATTCTATGATTCTAAGTTTCTCCTCTTCCATTCTGAAAGAGAAAGCTGAAAACATAACTTTTCTTTTGTGCTGTCTAATATGCTGCTGTTTTAACTTAGGAGCAAGCGATTCCTACACTAACCATTTCATCTGTTGCATTTGAACATCAATGAAACCATGTACCTGTTGAGTAGTTTCTAGTTGACTGGAGGTTAAAGGGTAAATACATCCTTTTGGTGTCTTGTCCTGGCTGACACACAAGTTTGTTCTCCATCTGTATTTAACTGAATAAATTTTTGTGCCAGCCAGTGCTTTGCACACGGTAGTGGTAAGTAATGGGAAACACTTTTTTTTATGTCAGATGAATGGATGCTGTTGGAAATACAGACCGTGCTTAATTCTTAACGTAGCATTACATAGGCCAGCAGGGCTTTTATATTTGGGATGAGTTGTAGAAGTAAAATAAAATGGCTAATAAGAGTTCTGTTGTCTTCCAGCCAAGCTTTCTGCACATAGATTTTAATTTGAGATTTATATCTCAAACACTGCTTAATGTAAAAGTCATGCTACCACCTTTTTTTTTAAATTAGTGTAGTATTAAGGTTATTGTAACTGGAAGATATAGTAGGGAGAGGTGGTTTTCACACTGACTAGCTTGTAGGCATCTGATGAAGAGCTTAGACACTTCTTGGAATCAGAAGTAATTCAGAGAACAGAATGAATCTTTCCCTGCAGCCCCCTCTAACTGCATAGGAGTGCAGATTCTTAGTTCAGTGCCTACGTGCCTGGCATTCCCTCTTTGTTTGATACTTTTAACAGCTCTTCTCATACTCACACAATATCATCTTTCCGTCCCATTGTTTTATACAGCAACAGAAGCACAGAGTTATTTTTGTAATGGAAGAAAGCTGACGGAGGTGTAGGATGGTAAATAAGTGATGCTGGGGCAACAAGCTACACTGGAACCATATTGTTATCTTTTTTACCCTAATTTGACTAGATTTCAGATCAACAACATCCCCTTAATGCAACAGGACTAATTTCAGGATGATGTGTTAATTGCAGGCATTGTTGCTTTTCCTGCTGTGACCATAAACAGGAGTATATATAAACCTTGATGTTTTGTTGTTCAGTCTTAACTGAAAAAATAAAGCACATGGGAAAAGAGTGCCAGTTCCCAGTTGTTTTGTGCAGCCATACCTGGTTTTCCTGGGCAGCAAGGTCCAAAATCTGCATATTGATTAACTACTTAAGTACGTAGCTTATGCAAGAGTCTTTCACTTGTAGATGCAGAGGGCTCATAGAGTTTGCATGCTGATAGCACTACGGTCGGTATCGGTCATTTTTGAGTTTGGTGTAATGTTTAATGATGTTCTCTTTTCAGAAGATGAAATTCTTAGATTCAGATGTACCGTATGTGCAATTAAGAAGGAGTGGATCGAGCTTTGTGTGTTTCTGTGCATGGTGCAGTTGTGTGTGAGCATGCATGCACACCTAGCAGTATGGGATCCGTAACATTACAATGGTCCTACTGAGACTAGGCCGCTTTATTCACTCATTTACTCATTCAGTTGTGTGTTTGTGGAGTGGAATCCCTTTTACTTACAGTTTCAGTGACCTTCTTATTCACAGATGCAGCATTTAAAATCCTGAACCCTAAGACAGTTTCAAGATTTTTTAGACTAAACAGCAACAACGCCTTGATACAGTTCTTACTGGAGGTAATATGGAGTCTTATGGCGTTCATTAAAAAATGGTCATTTAAGGGGGTGGTGATGTCTGGCAAATAAAAAGGAGGGATTTGTTGTCTTCTGTTCAAGGGTACTCCAGAAATCAGAGAACACTATATTGACTCTAAGAAGGATGTCGACCGTCATCTGAAAGCAGCCTGTGAGCAGTTTATTCAGCAGCAAACCAAACAATTTATAGAGCAGCTGGAGGAGTTCATGACAAAGGTACGAGCGTATGTTTGTTAACTGAAATACTGGCAGGTCAAGGGAATTAGTAGTTAAATTGGGTCTGGGAGATGGGTCCAATTAGCTGAAGGTAATGGCATTTCCCATTTTAAAGCTGTGCTTCCTTTGAAATTCCAACAAGGAACTTTCCAGGCATTTTTGAGAGTTACAGATTAAAGGAACAAAGCATAGATTGGTTTTAAAAGTAACCGTTAGGTTACAGGGTCGCCAACCACCAGACCAGGCTGCCCAGGGCCACATCCAGCCTGGATGCTGCGTGCTTTTCTGGAAGACACGATGTGGATCTTTGTGTACTGAGAGGATGGGTTCTTATAGCATGAAGACAACTTAGAAACTGAGATTACAGCACTGTATGAACATCAAAAGTATCCCAGCTGCTGGCTTTTGGGAAGGGATGCCTAAAAGATAGATAGGTGGGTCACTGAGATGGATAGATTGTCCACGTGATTCCAGTCATTCATTTGGGGAGCTTGACTAACCCGATTAAATATAAATCTCTTTTGAGGTTTCTTTATATCCTTAGGTGCTGAAGCATCTTTGTAAATTTAATCCTGTTTAGAATTGTATGTTCAAGACAGGATTGTGATTCCATTTCTGTCAAGCTGCTTCCCCTGTGTATTGTTGAGTCAGTGCACGGAAAGGAGAGAGCAGAGGGGGTTGGTGAAACACAGTATCTAGGAGATGTGTGCAATTGTTGCTTGGTCACTGCGTTGTGATTTCAACCTAAAGAAACAAACATCATTTTGTTGATTGTAATTGTTTTAGGTGGCTGCTTTAAAAGCAATGGCTACTCAAGGAGGACCCAAATACAGCCTTTCTCAGCAGCCTTGGGCACAACCAGGTATTTGCATTCTTTTACATTTATATTACTTCTGAGATTGTTGCAGGCTAACAAAGCCGTGTTCATTTACTTGTTTGAGACTTCCATTGAAAACTCATGAAGTGGAGAAAAAGACCATTTCCATTCACTGGTTTTGGTAGAGCAATATAGGCTGCATTATATGGGGCTGGAGCGTCTCAGTGTCATTTGTAGCTATGCATGACTTCTAAAACACAGCAGTTGGAAAAGTTGGTCAGATTAATTTGGTTCATGAAACTGACTGATTTGGAAAAAATTCTAAGTGCTCTAAACCTTTTTCTTGAAAATCTTGGCTTACATTTTTACCTGTATGCCAGTTGACATGCCATAAGATACTTCCATATCAAAATCTGACAAACTTCAGGATATGCATTTAATCGGAGCACAGGATGAATGAATTGAGTGTTTCTCAAGCTGTGGCTGCTCTTGCATGAAAACAGCATTTCCACAAACAAATGAAGAATGTACTTAAGGGATTACGTGGTCACGCTGAGATGAACCTATTGCTTTTGTGGAAGGAAAGTGAGTCCGTATTGAAGCTTTTATTATCTGTGCGTTGGTTAACTTCTTCATTTTCAGAACTCATCTGTGAATGCTTTGTAGGAACACTTGGAGTAGTTCAGCGTTCCTGGGTTTTGCTTTGTTGTTCACGTTATAAAGTTATCTTGGATGATGCTGAGAAATCATTTGTTCCAATTCATACATTGGAACCTTCTGTTGCATCATGTTCTTAAAATGCAAATCCAACCATATTTATTCATTAATCATTGCTGCTTCATGGGTCAGATGCTCTCAAGGGCTAACTCGATCTTCTGCTTATTATTTCCTGCTTCTTCAGGGGTATTCTTAATGTTTGTCTGGAGATAATCGTGTACAGAGGCAGCAGATTTAAGCAGATCTTCGGTTGTTTCTTTGAGTCATTTGTCTAGGAAACAGGAGTAAGCAGGAGAAAAGTCAGATAGTGTAGAAATAGAGGGAAAAAAACCCTTTAAACATTAGTATATTAACTTTGTGTATTTAAAGCTACAAAATGTATTTTTCCATTACCCTTTAAGCAAAGATCCTGTAAAACCGTTAAGATATCTGGCAATAAAGAAGGAAGGTCTTGTCTGAGTGGATTCCTCTGTGGTTGATTTTAAGATTCAGATGTCTGTGCAACCTTTCCTTGTGCAGGTTACGTCAGATGGGCAGTAAGGAGAATTTGTGATACGCTGTCCTCTGTACTAGCACAATTTATTCCCCGGTAGTTTCTTTTCTCTGGCAGTTTTCTGCATGGGTGGGAGTCTGTAGAACTTTGTTTCTTTCCTGCAGTCGGAAGGCTGTGACTTGAGGAACCTCAGGAGGATGTGGTGGCTGGCAGAAATGGGTTGGATGCTGCTTCTGCAGAGAAGGAGGGGCTGATGTCTTGAGTAGGTCCTGAGAGACCGGCAGCACGTCTGGCATGTTGTGGGCACATGATGGAGTGAAGCTGTGCTGCCCACTCACCCCCTTTTCCTCTTTCAGTCCACCCTGTGGTTATGGTCAGCCCCGGTAAAGTAGAGATGATGTTCTGGAACGTAGATTTTAACTAGCAGAATGCCATTGCATTTCATTAAGTATGTTTACTTTTACTTTCAGCAAAGATCAACGATATGGTCTCTTCCACTTACAAGACAATAAAAACAAAGCTGCAGTCAACGTTACGAAGCATGTCACTGTACTTGTCCAATAAAGATACAGAGTTCATTCTGTTTAAGCCAGTTAGGGTGAGTAGTGCTACTCAGACATCAGCATGCTTTTCTGTGGGTGTTGGGCTTTCCTTTAGTTAAGACTCTAAGTAAATTTTGTGGGATTGTTCACCTTGGATTTCTGTATGCATACTTATATGTATAATATATCTATATAAGTAGACATTTATACCTGTAGGGAGTGTGCAATATATCATTACAATACACTGTTGTCAACATTGATCACACAAACTTCACTGACATCAACAAAAAAGAATTCCCCACACTGAAAATGAATGTAATATCTCAGCAGCAACAAAAGGTGGACAATTTATGCAGGCACACATACGCACATACTTTTGTTTATGTCTGTATAGGTTTTCCAAGGCTGGCAGTCCAGCCAGTAAACACATGACAAATGCCAAGCACACATAACAGTGAACATAGTATTGCAATCACTGTGGTGTCCCTGATGAAAAACCTATTGAAAAGGCCTTTGAAATAAAAAAAAAAAAGTCTATGGTATGTTTTAGCTTAAAAAGAATCCTGTCCTGCTGTCTTGTATTCAGCCTGTGTAATGCACATTACAAGGAAGCAACTGGATTCTGTTCATTCTGCCACTTGGTCTGGACTTGGTCTGTTACACATGGGCACTGGAGGTGGAGAGGCTGGTACAGATTCAGTGGCAGACCCAATATAGAATCATAGAATCATAGAATGACCAAGGTTGGAAAAGACCCACAAGATCACCCAGTCCAACTATCCACCCATCACCAATGGTTCTCACTAAACCATGTCCCTCAACACAGCGTCCAGACGTTCCTTGAACACCTCCAGGGTCGGTGACTCCACCACCTCCCTGGGCAGCCCATTCCAGTGCCTGACCACCCTTTCAGAGTAGTAGTATTTCCTAACGTCCAGCCTGAATCTCCCCTGGTTCAACTTGAAGCCATTCCCTCTAGTCCTATCACTAGTCACACGAGAGAAGAGGCTGACCCCCAGCTCAATACAACCTCCCTTCAGGTAGTTATAGAGAGCAATAATGTCTCCCCTGAGCCTTCTCTTCTCCAGACTGAACAATCCCAGCTCCTTCAGCCACCCAAAAAAACCCACAAGGGGGAATCAGTCTTGAGTTTTAGGTTTTCAGGTTAAGTCTGTAGGATTTGGTGTTTCAGCTTAGCACGTTAGCTGAAATTTCTGTATTGAGCCAGCCTGGGCTCCTTGTGGCTATTTGTTGTGTTTTAAGAGGAAATAATGTGTTCAAGTTCTGCCGCTTCTCTCTGCCCGATCACTTCAGTAGCTATTCCATACACTTATTGTAGTTAATGTTTGACATGAGTTTTGTGGGTGGGTTTTGTGGTGGTTTTTATTTTATTTTTTTTTCTTTTCTTTAAAAGAATAACATCCAGCAAATGTTCCAGAAACTCCATGCTTTGTTAAAGGAAGAATTTAGTAATGAGGATCTCCAGATTATAGCTTGTCCTTCAATGGAACAGGTCTGTACTGAACGTATTGAAGCTCTCAGTTTTATCAGGTGCTCTTTCATGTGTCTTTTTCAAACATGAGCTTTTCATTTTTAGTACTTTTTAGCATTCAGAATCTTTTTGTTTTTTTTAAATCCCCCTTAATCCTGGGTGATGAAACTCAGGGCTTTATCTGAACCATCAGCTCTCAATTAAAAGTTTCTTGTTTGCTTGTTTTTTTATGACTATCCAATAGAGTTCTTTGTAAATCGGAGGTGGTGATTTATGTTGTTGGGGATTGGGTTCTACAACATCCTGGCAGAGGCTTGCCTTTTTTGGGGCATTGCCTTTTCTGAGAGATACCGCAGCTTGTGAATGAGCTTTAACAAAACCTGCACGTGTGAAGGTAGTCTTGTTTTTGGCAAATGCAACAAGCAGCAGCTTTAACATTTGGGAAGCAGAGTAAAGAATTACAAGGGTTCATTTGAAGTAAATTGCACTGGGGAAATGTGCAGATTTCTATGGAAATGTAACCATGAATAATAAGATCTTTAGTCTCAGCAATGATTGGGGTTGAGAATTCTCTATTTTAGGATGCTCTGACACAAACCAAGTCAGTTTTTAAAAATCTCTCTTTGACCTTAATGATCCAGGGAATGTGGATGGAATCTTGATTATTGCAGGCTGCCAGTCATTAAGCAGATTATCAAGCTGATGTGCTAGAGGAGTTTGCAGTGAATGTGGCCACAGGGGTGTGTGTTAACTATCCCAGAGCAAGGAGTGGGAGTGATGCATTGGAAGTAGGTGGGGTTATCCTAGAGGAGCTTCTTCCAACATTGTTTATCTATTTAAAGGTGAAAACATGAGGCAGATCTTGAACGTAGCTGTTCTGTCTAACGTAGGCTTTCATAGAGTAATAGAATCATAGAATGGCCTGGGTTGAAAAGGACCACAATGATCATCTAGTTTCAACCCCCCTGCTATGTGCAGGGTCACCAACCACTAGACCACGCTGCCCAGAGCCACATCCAGCCTGGCCTTGAATGCCTCCAGGGATGGGGCATCCACAGCCTCCTTGGGCAACCTGTTCCAGTGCTTCACCACCCTCTGGGTGAAAAACTTCCCCCTGATATCAAACCTAAACCTCCCCTGTCTCACTTGAAAACCGTTCCCCTCTGTCCTATCACTATCCAGCCTTGTAAACAGTCGTTCCCCCTCCTGTTTATATGCTCCCTTAAATATTTCACTTTGTCTTTCAGGTGAACTTACTTCTGTCGATATCCAAGTAGCCGGTGAGGCTGCTTAAATAATCCTTGGCTGAATGACAAGCAGTGAAGGGGATGTGAAGACGTTT
>JACDJE010000484.1:727684-770836 GCA_016647715.1 Pavo muticus | reverse complement strand
CCCCCCCCGTGCAGTCCAGTCTGCATTAAGACCCTCCAGGCTGCTTAACCCCGTTTTAGGAAAATGTTAAAAATCAGTTTTATTGATTTGTTAAAGGTCTTCCTATTTGCTGGCTTGAGAAGGGGGGAGAAGGAACACAAAACAAACCCTTTGCTGATTACTCTTATGGATGCTCAGTTAACTGCCTCCTCCAAGTATTCTCAAACTTGGAGTCCTGTTTTTTGATGTAAAAAGCTTTCGTACTTTAAGCTGATTAATGCAGTGAAAAACAGCACTTTCAAAAACACTGGAAATGAAGTGCAGGAATCAAATGGGAGCAGCAGTAGGTATTTTTGCAAGGCTCGGAGGTGGCACGTTGCTATGACCATTTGACTAAAGCAGGCATGCTCCAATTCTAACACCTGTGAGGATCCTGGTAATCCACTCTGTGCTCACACATAATTCGGAGGCTCTTAGTTGGGAAGACTATTTTCCACATCTGAAGCACTTCTTGAAACACTGTGTGTGCTGTTCTTCTTGTACTGTTGTGACTGAGAGCCGCGAGGTCTGACCTGAAGGTTCATGCTCTAGCCTTACTCCGTGTAAAGAATCTCGGATTCTTGGGTTTGCAATGGAAAGCTGTGCAATACAATTTCTGTTGGTTCTGAGGGAACTGTGTGTTTTCAGCTGCTTTACAACAAAGCTTAGCATTGAGATTCTCAGGTACTTAAGAGTTTTAGATTAGCGGTGTGTTTGTTGCCTTACTGAGATTAAACGCCGGTGTTGCTTTGTTCATGGGGGACACTGGGACTGGAACTTGTACAGCCTCTGTGTGCTGGACTGAGTGCTAGTGGGGCTGTAAAGGGGATGCCAGGAATGAATGTGCAAGCACTGTCAAATCCCTGTTGTAGCAGGGGCTCAGTAACTGGTGAACAGTGCACTCTGGTCAGTAGACACTGATCATAATTTGGGGAAAGCTGGTTGAGAACCACTCTGTCATTAATGGAATGAAACACTAAAAGCAGCTTCCGAGTATCTCAGTGTGTAAGTCTTTATTGCGCAGCAGTGAGAAGGAACCATTTGGTGAAGTGCATGGCAGATTTTTAACTTATTTGTAAAAACTCTTCAGCAGCTTTAATTAAGCAGGCACTTCATGCACATCAGTGGCGGTTTTGATTTAATGTTTTTCCTGTAATGAATCACATGGCTGGAGGCTAAAATGGTGTGATTTAGAGCTGCCGTGAGGAGTGGTGCAGCATTGGTGCTGAGGTACGTAAATGCTACTCATAGGACCCGACGTGACCCTTAAAATTAACGAAAGGAATTAACGAGGACGAAAACTTGCCCTTTCTTTTTACCCATGCAGAATTGCAGGCTGTAAAATGATGTCCAGCGCATTGTAATATATGTATATTTGGTTTTTTTTATAAAGTTTTACAGAAGGATTGCATGGTCGCTGTACAAAGCCATGGATGACTTCATACGTTGTACAGAGAAGTTGTGAAGGGTAAACCTTTGCAGTAGTCACTCTTGTGTTTGGGGTCTTTTCTCTCCTGGATTACCCAGACAGCTCTAGGACAGCTGGTTGGAAGATTAGAAGAGCTATCAGTTTATACAGCCTGTTTGCTAAACGAACATTTGTTTAAACATGTACAGTTTCAGATATTTACGTTTACAAATAGTGTAAATACTTTCAAAAGATTAACTTAAGATGCTTTATATTATCTGACTAGAAACTTGCTGTTTTTAATTTTTTTAAATAAAAATGTTGCCTCCTATTTTGGTCAAAGAGTAAAGCTTTATTCTGTATCCTGAGGCCTGTCTGTCCAGATAACTGTAACACAGAGACAATAAGCACCCTGTAAGCACAGGCGGGGAGTGCATTACTAAGAAGTGGCGTTCCTTTTTAGCAGCAAGAGAATTGACTTCATTTGGCACAGATGTAGACCTGAGTGCTGAACATACAGCTAACTGTTGAAGTAATCTCTCATTATGGTTATAATAAAGTAAATTTGTATTTTCTTTACTGACAGATTTGTATCTTCTTTACAGATGATCTTGTGTGACTGAATGGTCTCTTTGTTTGCACTTTTATTAAGGGGAAGAAACCACAACTGTAACAGGAACACATTTAACTGGTTGGCCTGTACTAAGAGTAAACTTGGAGGTGGTGGCAGGAAGCACAAGTATTATTTTATTTGGTAGCTGTTCTTATTACCCGGTTGCTCACTGACTTATCTACCACATAGTGTTTTTCTGGCCCTTGGTATTGCAGAAGCACTTCATCCAGAGGCTTGTGGTTCGTTCCCTGAAATGTCAGTGTGAAGCATCCCTCTACTCTCTGGTTTTGACAGTGTCATTTGAATGAACCCATCTAAGGAAAAATGCTGCTTGTTTGTGGAATTCATCTTCTGTCTGACTGGTGTGGGCAGATACGTGACCTTTGCTGCCTGAATGCTTGGAGCCTCCTAAAGAGGTTTGGGCCCTTTGGATTGTGTCTCCTGGGAAGTGCAGTGAATGCCAGAATATCTGGCCAGGCATTCACTCTTTTGTGCCTATGCCGCACTGGGTATTTCCTAAGCAAAACCAATATTCCTTTCTCACACTATTCCTGTTTGGTGTTGACAGAGTTTTCAAATGAGACCGGCTTGGTGTTACAAGGACTGGATGTACAGGAAGATAAGCATTGTGAGCTTGGAAGAGGAGCTTTATTGTCACTGCAAAGTGACTGGCTGTTATCACCTTGATGAAGGAAGAGTTGATCTGAAATGCTGACTATAACTGTTTGCTGCACATCTTGGTGCCTTCATTTCAGTCTTTCACGCAGACAGATGATGATGAAACACAAGAAGTGATATCACCAAGGCTGAGATTGCCAAAACTATTGCAAAACTGACTCTATTTTGGAGAGCAGGCTCCTGAGCTGAATCTTCTTGGATTGAAGGAAGCGCTCCTCTTCATTTTCTAATCCTTTCAGTAGGTGACTTGTCTCTGGGTCTTTCAGCTGCAAAGAGAGCCCGTGTAAAGAGAAGAACATTAATGCTGAAGGGAGGCTGTAAGGAAGAGCATCCTTTGTAACTCAGCTTTCACGCTCACCATTGTCCTGGGCTGCCCCTGCCCTCCGCACACCCTATATGCACGCTAACCCTATGACTTCCCTTGGGAGATGGGGAGATGGTCCTCTTTCCAGTGTATGCCCAGGGGACCGAGGGGCTAAACTCCATGGGGAGCTGGGGACTGGGAGATGGGGATGCATAGCTGCAGGCTGGGACAGTCACTGGCACTGAGAGCCCTGGTAATGCAGCATTTCCACCCCCAGAGAAGGGTCAGAGGTAGGAAACCTGAGTGGCAACAAATACCAAAGGATTTCTGTTCCTGTCCCTTGATGCTTGTTTCGTGTTAAGTGAAATGCTGTTAAGATAAAATCAGGAGCATTGTGTTTGTATTGACATTTAATATAAATGTTCTGAAAAGAAATAGCATTTCAAAATGAATTTGTGAGATGTGCTGTTCTCGCCCTTCAGTGGCAGCATTTCAATCTTATCTAAATGCTTCCCTGAAGTGGAATTTCATTAAGATTCACACAGGCAGGAAATTTGCTTTGGAATGAAATGATGACTTTTCCACCTGAAATCTGTGGCCAGCCCCACTCAGCACCCTGGCAGGATGTGGTGTATCTCAGGTGGGCTGCTCCATGCTGCTGCTGCTCTCCCAGCAGCCAGAGGACTGGGCCTGGCTGGGCACATCCAGCACGTCAAGCACTCACCTTGAGCCGGGCCCCCAAGTTAAAGTGGATGCAGTTGTTGTGGCTCACGAACCACAGGTGAATTTTATCCTGAGCCACAATTTTAAGGGTGAGGTGGCAGTTCAGTTTCATGGTGATGGGCTGGAAAGGAGGGCTGTGGACGTGGTGGCTGAGGTCGTGCCAATTCCACTGCTTCTGCCTCTCCCCTGAGTGGTCGAAGCAGATCCCAGTGCAAGGGCTCAGGATGGTCCTGGGGACAGACATTGGGTGAATTCAGAGACAACAGCTTCCCCTTCCCACATGCCATCTTCTGTGCTTGGACAAAACTCATTGCAAGAGTCGATGGACGATGGTGTTCTTGTAATAGTTGTCCTACAGAATAAGCCCACTACAGAAACTGTCCTGCCCCAGGGTGACCAGCAAGCCCTTGAAAGGCAAAGAAAATACTGGGGTGAAGCATGGGCTGCCCATCTTCCCGTTCTACTTCTACGTCTTCTGAGAGTTACTGGGCACTGACATTACTATTGCTCTAGCAACAGTTATACTAAAAGTAAGTGCCCAGGACATGGCTGTACATGTTTGTATGTGGGGCAGGGCATGGGAAATAGCCCTGCTGAAGAACAAAGGGGAGAGAAATGTGCTGTGCGTGGGAAAGCAGCCCATATTTTACAGCATCTAGACCCAAATCAATACTCCTCATCTTGTGACAGCCCTGGGAGCTGGAGCCCCCAGATGTAGCATGTGGGGCCATGTGTGCCCCTGGGGGGATGTGGCATGGCCGAGGGGTGGGTGATGCTTTGAGATCAGCAATGAGCTGTGAAGCCTGGCTGCCGTGTGATGGATGAGAGGCTGACGTGTCTGCAGGCAAGCGGCAGGGCTGCAGTACTCTAATGGACGTGTTATTACAGAAGCTATTCAGAATGATTTGTAATAGCTGGTTAGACATTTAATACAGCCATTCATTAGTCTCAGCGCAGGGAGGACTTGTGAAATTGAGCCAGGATTTACTGATTCCTGCAGTTCCCAGCTTTCTAGAGGGAAACTTTGGAAACTGGGGGTGGGGCTGCCAAAAACTGGCATGTGATGGCTCAGACACCAGCGACTTTCCCTGAAAGCCATTGGTCACCTCATATTATCAATAAGCCTGCAAGAAATCAGTCATCTAAGTCATTCTTTACAGTGAAGAGCACCCACTGGAAATGAAAAACAAACCAAAAGCAACATTGATATCAAGCTCAATGGCTTCAGGTGTTGCAATGTCCCCTTGCATGCAAATAATAACTGTGATTTTCTAGCATGGCCACCCAGTGCTCCATGAGAAGCCACGGAAGAAAATGCCTGCTCATCCCTGAGCTGAGCCATCAGCAAGGTGCTGTGGCCTACGAGGCTTGCACCTACCTGGGGCGTCCATTGGGGTGGAAGCTGACCCCGTGGCCATGGCTCCCGAACGCTGCCTGAATCCCTGGGTGTTTGTTGTCCTCCAGAATGACATAGGTGAACTGTGCTTCCTCAGTGAATGCAATCAGGATGGCTATGTTGCCTGAAGGGTAGCTGAGAGGTGGTTAAGGAAAGACAAGCCCATCGGAAACCCATAGAAAGCCTGGTTTGTGTGAAAAACATTGTGGGTTACTGTGGGGAGGGAAATAACTCACGCCTCTACCACCCACCCTTCAAGCAGCCAACTTGAGGGCTACTGGCTCTGTGGACTGTGTTTCCATAGAGAAGTGGCATTGACCCACACAAGTTGTGTAGCCAAATGAGTTGTGCAGCCCAAAATGAGGTGTAGAGGCCTTCAGTTGTGCCAGGAGAGGTTCAGGTTGCATATTAGGAAAAATCTATTCTCAGAAAGAATGGTGATGCACTGGCACTGGCTGCCCAGGGAGGTGGTGGAGTCCCCATCCCTGGAGGTGTTCAAGAACCATGTAGATGTGGCACTGAGGGAGGTGGTTATTAATGGGCATGGTGGGGATGGGCTGGTGGTTGGACAGGGTATCTTAGAGGTCTTTTCCAACCATAGTGATTCTATGGTTCTATGAAAACACAGAGGCAAGCTACTCCAAGGGAGGAGAGCCACAGTGGTCCACTTGGAGGTATGACATGCCCAGGTTTGCTCATCTATATGAACTGGATACTAAACCTGACCACTTCCATCTGGGAAAAGGAGATAAAACGTCTGTCCATCAGGATAGCATCTCCTCACAGGGCTGGGAGAGCAGCAGAGCTGCAGGAGCAAAACCAGAGTGATGAGAGGCGGGTGGGTGCAGGGGAGCATTGTAGGGGTGCACAGGATGTGGATGCTCTGCACCATGCCTTCCTCTCCTTGTGCCCATGCCAACCCCAAACCATCACACACTGTGCTTTCCACGTAACCTTCATTTGTTTGTTTGCTTACTTTTTAATTAAAACCCTTAAAATAACTAAAGGAAACCCATCCTTCAGTCCTGTGTTTTTGCATTTCATGTGCAAAGCTCAGCTTTTTTTTTATTTTATGTCATTAGATGCTCTCTGATGATATAATTTGCCAGGAGCCCTCTTTCCATTAGACACACAAGTAATTTACCCAGCAGCATCCTGACAAGTGAAATAAAAACATCTCTTTGCTGAGGGCTTAGCTCCAAGCGTTGCAAGGGAGCTGGGTTTGGTGCTTTCTAATAGGAATAAGGAGCCTGGAAAAAGAGAGAGCAGCTTGTTTTGGTTGAGAAGGGGAAGCGGAGTGAGTTTGCTGCTCCCTTTTAACACCATCATTCAAAGCAGCAGCTGATTGCCAGGTGCAGAAAGAAGCCTTGCTCAGATTTTGTCTCTCACTGGGATTTGAGAGACTGCTCCACAGCAGTTCCCATTTGGTACCCAAGAAGGAATTCGTTTCAGCTGCAGCACTCATTAATAACCCAAAGGCGCACGCTTTGGCTCTACAAACCAGCTAAGGATTACTGCTTGGTTGTAAGGTATGGAGGGGAACAGAAAAGCAACAAACTGGCAATCTTGTGCTGGCTTTCATTTTTCAGGCTTTTTATGAGGCTAAAAAGACAGGCAGTCCTAGGCAGGAGGATTTGCTGCCCCTATATTTCAGGAGGAGAGAGCAATATAATGCACTTCTATGTTGAAAATAAAAAAGCCAACAAAATCACTGATTGTGTGATAAATCACAGGTGGTTTTCTGATATGCCTGCAGAAACTGCAGAAGCACTTTGGTTTGGGGAGGAGAGGAGAAGCAGAGGAGAGAAGAGAGGCTGAGCTGGGGGTGGGGACAGAGCCCCTGAAACATGCTTTTGCCACTCTCCCAAAAACCAGCTCCCTGATCCTTAATCATCTTTCTATTGGTCACGTTCAGCCTGACTTTCCAGAGAGAGATCCCACGTGAACACCCTGCCCCACTGCTTGCTGGGCACAGCAGTGATGCCCCTACTGATGGACTAAATGCTTGCTGGACCATGTAAACCTTTTGCCTTTGCTATCAAATTGTTGGCCTGGGGCCAGGAGCATTCCTAGCTGAGTAGCTCAGATCCATCCCCCCCTGGCAATTTGGGAAGTGCAGCCTGGTTTGGAGAGTAAGAGGGATGGATAGTATGGAACTAAGTAGAGCAGGGCCTGAGGTTTCAGCTGAGGTGCAGATGGTAGCATTCAGGCTTCAAGCTGCACAGCATGCTCAGTAAGTAAAACATTTACACATGGGAATCATCTCAGTAAAACCCTGGGGATGCCTGACTCAGCTTTGTATCTCATCCACAAACATCCAGCCACAAGCATGTAGGTCCCATCAGTGTAGTGCACTCACTGGTGAACATTTCACAGGGCCTGAGGGAATGGCATGGAGCCCATGGTGTTAGGGGAGGGGCGGGTGGGGGTTAGGGAGAGGTTCTGCGCCAGAAGGCAGTGGGCATGAAACAGCCTGCCCAGGGCAGTGGCCATAGCTCTGAGATAGCCAGGTTTCAAGAAGTGTTTAGACAACACTTTTGGATATATGGTCTGATTTCGGAATGGTTCTGGTTGGAACCAGGGGTTGGACTTACTTGATCCTTATAGATCCCTTCCAACTTGGGTTATTCTATGATTTTGCTGAATGGGATCTTCTCCATATCTCATAATGATATCTAAATGCACTTGGCTGGAGCAGGCCCAACAATGTATTCTATAATCTCCACCTGAAAAGCAACATGAAGAGCTCCAACTCTACACCCACCTTTAGGTGCTCTGCAACGAAATCTGTGTCCATCTCCAGTAGGTCTTCTGGAGGTGCCAGTGTTGGTTGGTGCTTCGTGAAAGGGTCAGCGTTTGGTCTGATGGTGTAGTCGCTGGGTTTTGAGAGTCTGAAAGAGATGCTGTTCTCTGGAAAAAAATGTTTAGGAGGTTGGTGCTGGGGAAAACATGATGTAGCTCTGTTTCTCCAAGCTTTCTGACTTACTTGGAATGGAGAGGGAATGGAGGGAGGGATTACACAGTTTTTGTGTTTTCAGCTTTGTTTGAGGAGAAACAAGTGGGAAGATCTAGCCTGAATAGGATGGGATAGGCTCTATATCAACGTAAGATGATTTTCCTAAGAAATGTGAGGGATCTCCTTGCTCAAAACAATAAAATGGCCATCTGAGAACTGCTTATAGCAAAGCATAGACTAAACGTGAACAGGCAAATTTCTTCTGTACTATCTCCTACTCCTTTCAACCAGAGGACATACAGCATGTAGATGATAGGCCTCATGGGCAGGGAATTACGCAGACCTGTGTTTTGATGAACTATGAATGCCCCTGGCCACTCCTGGTTAGGATTTTGGCACCTTTTAGTAGATAGAAGGATGCAGTCTCTGCTTTTCTGAGTGCCCTAAAGTTACCCTGTACTTCTGGCTCCAAATCGAGCCCAGTGACCACAGCAATTCAAGGTACTCACGGGAAACAGTTTTCAGGTACTGCCGAAGGATTTCCCTGTAGTTCTCAAAGCCTCCCTTACCTAAGCTGAGATCAAAAAAAGAGAGGTTGACAGTAATTGTTGTTGGTGGTGTGATGCCACAAGCAGGTTTCCACCAGTGAAATCCCTTGGACCACAGCAAAAGGAGGTGCTGATGGGCCTTCCTCCTCCCACCAGTGTCTGGGGTCTCTCTGGGTTCCTTACTGTTGCAACACCTTCTCTTTGATGCCACTTCGCAACTCAGCTTGTAAATCATCAGCATGGGAAGCAGAGTCCATCTTGTCCTTTGTTTTATCTTCACTCATCAGGTCTTGGATGGCAGTGTTGAATACCTTCTTATAGCTCCTGCAGCAAAAGAGCTGTGGGGTGCAGCACACATCAAGGGTGATGTGGATCCTGGGCAGAACCTGCTTACATTGCAGCATCCCAACACTGTATGAGTAGACTCACATTTTCCTGTGGTTTTTCCTTCAGATCTGCTGCTGTTGGGATTGGTTTTTCAGGAGCACCACAGAAGGTACACCTTGCAGGCTCTTCAGTTACAGTAGTTTCCTCAGAAGACATAAGAAATTAAGTATCAGCTTCATTAGTTTTAAAAAAATAAGAAATGGACTTAAATCTAGGGTTCCCATAAAAGCAACCAAACCCACTATATTTCATGTAATGCCAGCCCTTCTTTTTGCTATACATTTATAGATACATAGATATACATACTTAGGAAATTCAATCTGTATTTGATTATCTATGCTTTCAAACAGGTGTAGTTGTCATGCTTACTCTTCCTTTTTAAGACTTCTATGGAAAATACCAATTGATTTTTATATGGAAATTGGAACATCTTGATTTGACCTTCTTTTAATGTCCTGTGAAGCACTGAGAATGTGGGGAAAAAAAAAAAAAAGAGCAAAATAAAGCTCAAGTGAGTTTTAAAAAGCAAGTCCTGTCTCCTCTTTAAGAAAAACCTTGAGAGAATACATTAAAAAAACAAGACGTGCTCAGGTTTTTTAGGGGAACTTCAAGGGAAAAGAGGATGTTTGTGTTTTGAAAAGAAAAAAAATGTGTTTGCAAAGCTTTTATGATGGAAATATTTGTGTTCAGCTCTTCTCTATTGTGGTAGTTGCTTGCAAGTGACTTAAGAGTAACTTTAAAGGCCTTTCCCTCTCTGCTGTATTTACAGTAGTTGTCCCAATGCCTTCTACTCCAAGCAGAGATGTCACCTAAGCACACCACATCTCAGCCCAGATTGCACTGTGGGTGGCTATTCCTCATTTCTCAGCCCACTGTGATCCAGCAACTGGGTGGGCTGGCCAACAGCACCCACCGTGGTGGCATCAGCACCAATGAAAGGCACCCATCTCTTTTTGCACCATGTGTGTCTTAGCACAGCCCAAAAGACACTTTGCATCCCAGTCACTGACATTTCTCTTCTTGACCTTGTCAAACAAGACCTGGTTTTTGGATGGTCAAACCTAAATCTCATAAGGCAGGGAGCCTTTGCCCTTTTGAGTGATGCTCAGCCTGACTCTTTTACCTATGAACAGCGCTGGCATCACTCCATCCTCTTGCCCTCAACCAGGTTGCCCTGAGGAGAAAGAAGTGCCTCTTGTTGTTAATGCAGAGGCCCCTGGCACTCCTCCCAGCTGGGCTCTGCTCCTGAGAAAAAAGCCCACCAAACTGCCAAAAAGTGCATGTCACAGTAACTCGTGATTCCTTGTGCTGATCCACTGCTGGGCCTCACCTGGGCAGTGCACTGGGCAGCTGCCATTCCATTATCCTCCTCCTCTTCTGGGCTGGACGATGATTCCTCCTCTGACTCCGGCCTTGGACTTCTGTAAGCAGGCTCAGCAGGCTCACACACAGCTTTTTGCAAGGAAGAACTGCTATTTAACTGGCATTCATTAGCAGCTCACAGATTTCTGTGCAGCAGTTTTCTCAAAGGAAGGCTTTGCTAACCATTGCTTCCCTTGCTCAGAGAAGCTGTGGGTGCCCCATCCCTGGAGGTGCTCAAGGCCAGGTTGGATGGGGCCCTGGGCAGCCTGAGGTGGTGGGGGGCACTGCCCACGGCATTGAGGTTGGAGCTGAGAGGGCTTTAGTCTCTTTTCTAACTCAAGCTGTTCTATGATTCTAGCATTTTGTCTTCTCTCCCCAGGCCCAAGGTTGTTTGTCTTCCTATTTGTGCCAGAGCCTGGCTTCAACAGGAAAGAGGGCCACCACCAGGTCTCCTGATGGTCCCATACAGTCTGGAGGAAGGCAAACACACATCCCAGCAAGTAGCATCACTCCTAAATCTATTCGTGCAACAAGGAGAGGGAGATATGCCAATTAGCCACATCACTGTCTGTACCCAGAAACACCATATGATCCCTCATGACATCTAAAGAGCCTGGGAGAACTGCATTGCTTCCCCCTCCTTGGGACCTGACACTTTACATCTCCGAGAGGAGGCTGCTCTGCTGGCATAAACACTGCCCCATGTTTTCAAACCATTCAAAACTAATTTCAAAATAGAGTAGAGAGAGGAGAATGTTGATGGTGATATTCAGCGTGTTTGAGGCAACGAGATGACTGTGAAGAGTCACAGAAAGATCCTTGTGGCACTGAATAAAAGGGTAATAAAAATCACAGATGAAATCTGATGTAGATAAATGTAAAGTGATGCGCATGGGAAAAGACAATCCTAGCTTTACATATAAAATAATGGGCTCCAAGGTGGCTATTTCCACTTGGGAATGAAATCTTCAGGTTATAATAGATAGCTCTATGCAAATGTCAGCTCAATGCTCAGTAGCAATCAAAAAAAGCAAACAGAAAGCTAGGAATTATTAGGGGTAGAGAGAAAAACAGAGGAAGTCATTATGCTACTGTATAAATCCATGGGCTCCCATCTCCTGAATACTGTGCAGCTCTGAATCACCAATCTCAAATATGATATAGAAGAAATAAAAAAGCTACAGAGAAAGGCAATTGAAGATGATCAAAGGCATAAAAGGGCCTCCATTCAGGGAATGACTGAATAGATTATCTTGGAAGAAAAATGACTGAAGATAAAATACGACCAAGTTTTGTATTGGGAAGAGTGGTGTGACTGGAGAACAGCAGTTCACATCATTCAGAGCTCTTCAGAAATAAAGAAGGATCACCAAACAAAACTATCAAGTGGTATGTTCAAAATAAACAAGAGATTTTTCTATTGCAGTCCTCCTCAGCACGAGGTGGGGTACACGTTAAATGTTTCCATTGGTTCAGTAGGTCGTAAACTGGTAGAGGGGAGAGGAATCCATCAAGAGCTATGGTTAGTGGGCATGGTGGGGATGGGCTGATGGTTGAACGAAATGATCTTAGAGATATTTTCCAACATTGGTGATTCTACGATTCTGTGATTCACAGTAGGGCTCAGAACCTCAATGACAGAACCTCCTCTGCTCTTCTGTCCCTCTGCACTTTTCCAAGGTTCCCTTAAAACTCGTGCCTTAACTCTTTCCCAGCTGACTGATGCAAGCCCTGAGCCTCACATTGTGCTTTGTCTCCTGCTAGAAATGAGAATGAGAAATGGTAGCTATTACAAAGTAATCACGCCCTGGGGGAAATTACTGAGCTCAAGTATCTCTGCTTCCCAGACCATGGTAATCTCCTCGCACTCAGTTAGCCATTGGCAAAGCTTGTCAAGGCAGGCTGGCTTGTCACTCTCAGCATTTAGCAGCCTGCCCTACTTCTGGAGCCAGCTGCATCGTCCAGACATCCTCGTGTTGACATTGCATGCTCAGTAATGTGGAGATGAGGCTTATTTTCTGAATATCTACCATTTTCACCTATAAAGACTAATCTAAAGCAAATGTAAGGCCGAATACTATTCGTATTGACACCTGCACAATTTTGCAGCAGCTCTGAAGGAGTAATGATGATATACACTGAAACAGAAGGGCAATCAGACACCTGTCTGTTCAATTGATCTTCAGGAGAGGTAGCACAAAGAGCTCCATTAAACACGAAAAAAATAGTCTGATTGCAAATGTTATGGGAAAAAAACAAACAGCAATGGTATTTCTTGATCTCTAGATTTCCAGTAGGTAGGAGTCCCTGCTGTGTTGGGCTCTGTACAAAGATGAAGGCAGAGTCCAGAATGAAGAGTGCAATCTGCAAGTGGATGAGAGGAGAAAACCCCTCTTCCTCTTCCTCTTCCTCTTCCTCTTCCTCTTCCTCTTCCTCTTCCTCTTCCTCTTCCTCTTCCTCTTCCTCTTCCTCTTCCTCTTCCCCTCCCTCTCCCTCTCCCTCTCCCTCTCCCTCTCTCTCTCCCTCTCCCTCTCTCTTTTCCTCTCTCTCTCCTTCTCCCTCTCCCTCTTCCTCTTTTTCTTTTCCTCCTCTTCCTTCTCCTCCTCTTCCTCCCTTGTTATGGCCACCTCTTATCACTCACTTCTTCTTGATGGGCTGGCCCCATCCCATTGACACTAGAGAGCTTACTTAGCCATGGAAAGGCTAAAACCTAAATAATATTTATTGATTGATTTGTATATGTGCATCATACATTATATATTTTCACGTTACAAATATTAATTATTTATGTATTGTTATAAAAATAAAATGAATAAATAAAAGCTGGGCAGCCTGCAGCCCCATACCTTGTGTCTGGTCTGCCCTTACTGGCTCAGGTTCCTAACTCCCTTGATTGCCTTATTTTAATGTTGTTGTGCTGAATAATACATATTTCTTGTGAAGAAAAACAAGTGTTCCTGTGCAGGGGGAACTTGGCAGCTTGGAATACTGAGCAGCAGCTTCCTCAAAGCAGTAGGATTCAACCTGGTAATCAACGCTATTAGCATTAAAAGGAACTGTCTAAATGTCAAGCTGGTTCAATAAATAAGCACTAATACACTTAGAAATGGGGAATTAAAAGTTTCACCGCTAATTATGTTTCTTATTTTGGATTTTCTGTCAATTCTAGCTCTCCCATTCAAACGAGACAATCATTTTCTGCCAAGACGAAGGAAATGCGATGGTCTGAAAGTCAACAATGGGCAAAATTGTTCATTACATAGCAGAGAGTTAAGGTGGGTCATTGTCTCTCTCACAACCCTTAGAAGAGCTGTAAGGTCAATGGACTCTTCCACTGGAAGTGTTCCCTCCTGGGGCACAGATAATCAGGAATACACCTTAGAGGCATCCCCTGTGGCCAATCTTGTTGCCTTTTGCCAATAGCAACATCTGACCCCATGTCACCTCAGCAGAAGCCAGCCTGAATGGTCTCATTTTCTACAAGCAGATGGAACACAAGTTGTCAGGTGCCCCAACGTTGCAATACTCCCCAGCTTCCTGTTCCAGCAGCTCCTCTGATACCTTTTAATCCCATCAGAGCTGGGAAACACCAACAGATACTCCAGGCTTACTTAGGACATGGCCTTATCTTGACTGCAAAGCCACAGAGTGGTGATGGGGAGCCCCAAAAGCAGCAGGGAGGGCTGAATCCAGCCATGGGAGGACAAGGGAGGGAGGACGGGCTCCTCTCATGAGCCAAAAGTCATAGCATGTGGTGCAGGAGGTGGGCAGCAAAAGCAGGGGGTGCAGTTTGCTGGAGGCACATTTCACAGCAAGCATAGAAATGAGCTGTGGATTTAACAACCAACACCACTCCTCAGGACCCAGCCACCTGCAGCACTGCCTGGATGGAAGCTGCTCAGCTACGCCTGGTGCTTTGATGCAGTAACGACACATAACTGATACTGATGGCAAAGGCTAATCCTCTCTGCCCTGTAATGTCCCCAGTCAATCATGCAATATTCTGTTATTGGAAAAACTCATTTTTGCCCCTCTGATGGTAATCACTGTGTGCCCTGAAGCACAAGCCTTGATAGCCTGCGTAATTTGCAACCTAGCTAAGTGTAACTGCAGATGTTAATCCTATTTATATAAATGCCTGACAAGCAAAAGTAACGATGGAGGGATGAGCTGCAGGGTGGGGGAAGTCTTCCAGACATCCTCCTGCAGATTTCAAGCTGCTGCACCCCACTGATAGGAGATGGAGAGTTCGGGTTGGGGAAAGAAGAGAGCCCAAGTAGCAGCTCTGCCTCTGTGCCCTGTGGTTTGCTTGGCCCTGGATTCTGGAGCAGACCTCACGGGGAGCATGTCCCTGCTCCAGGCAGTCATGCCTTACCCAGTGACTGCAGGAATATGCAGCGAAGCCAGTGGGACTGTTGTGAAAGCAAACAAACAAATGAAACAAACAATAACAACAAAAAACCTCAAAATAAGATTCTCCTCTTGCTGCTCTTTCCCCTTTCCTCCCCAGTGCAAGTGCTTTTATCCAGTCAGAAAGGAAGGATGTTGCTGTCCCAGGTCCTTCCTTCACAGCCCCCAAGGACTGCAGGTGCCCAGATAGAAGAAGAAAAGAAGGATTACCATTCCTGTTACACTTTGCCACCAAACATTCAATGAACAACAAGGAATAAGACTCAGAATACTCTGTTTGGCAGGAAAGTGTCAAAGCAAAGTGACCCATGATGGCAAAAAGAGGTCTTCAAATGAGTTGGTCATCTTTACGAGCAAAACGATTTTTCACTTAGTTGGGATTTTCAAAAGGCCATCAACAGTGGCAGCTGGGAAACTCAAACTCTCAGGCTGATTTCATGACTGTTGTGATTAAGCAAAAGATCACACCGTACCTTGCTCACACTGCTCTGTTGGGCTGTTTTCCTCTCCCTCCTCTGTTCTTGCCTCTTCCTTGCTTTCAGCTGGCCTCTCACTCACTTCTGCTCCAGAGAAAATCTCTGTGTCTCCAGAGAGCATCACCACATCTGGAGGGAAGAGCAGAAACTCCTGGAGTGTGAAGACTTCATTGTCCCCCTCTGCACCATGCCATCTCCTGGCCATGAGCATGGTCTGCAGATTCCTTTGCTGAAGACACCGCTTGGGAGGGAAGTGTCAAAGGTTGGGTGTTAGGAAAAATTTCTTCTCAAGAAGAGCAGAGAGGCACTGGGACAGGCTGCTCAGGGAGGTGGTGGAGTCACCATCCCTGGAGGTGTTCAAGAACCATGTGGATGTGGCACCCCTGTCTGGTGTGATTTCTACAATTCCATTGCCACAGGAACCTCACCATGGCCTAGAGCCCCACTTGCTGTGGTTGCAGGGCCCAAGGACAGCAGTGAGTTAGGCAGGCAGAGGATGGAAATATTTTAATTGCATCCATTAATATAGGTGGAAATGGACAGATGAGCATTTGGATATATTTCCTGCTTTCTTTTGGACCAGAGAAAGAGCTGTTGCAGCCAAAACCACATTTTCCACCCCACCTGTATACTACAATTGGTCTAATAAAAATGAATTTCATTTGCCTACAAAAATCACCGTTCTGGGCACTTAATACCCAAAGAACATGCTGTTTTCTATTCCTGGCTTCCTTTAAAAGGACAGGTCTTGCTGCTCGTCGGAGTGAATGCACAAGACACATGTTAGAGCCAAGTGAGCACTGCTGTAGGAGCCTCCACATGATGGTTTTCTAGGCTTGATTCTCCATGCACTTAAATTGATTTTATGGTCATGGTACTCCTGGGACACTGTGGCAGCTGCTTCAGGTTTTCACCAGTTGAAGCAAGATTAAATTGGGATGCACATGCCAGCAAGCAGCACTTGCTGCCTTCTGTGGTCCTTCAGCATCTCTGACACCGCGTGCAGGCAGAAGTTCGGTCTGAAAAAGGTTTAAAACCAGAACCTACACATCTTCCGTGGGCTGCTCCTGTCACAGACAGCCTCAGAGCTATTCTTCTCCTCTTCTATTACTGAAACAGCCTAAACATCATGTTTTAGTTATAAAGTGAGTTTAGTGGGTGGAAGGGTGGGAGGGGAAGGGGGATTAAATTTACTGCTTCTGTGACTACAGATCTGAAATAAATCTCCGATTCAATGATAGATCAATAACACTGAGATTGGGTTTAAATTATTAATAAACTATGAGAAATGAGGATAATTATTCTATGAGTCACAGCTCTCTAATGCACTGCACATTTTTTCCCCCAGACATCTGCATTGGAGCACAACCTGCCTATCTCTTGGCAGAAGGCTGTAGCCAAGAAGTGAATGCCTTTTGTTTTGCAGGCTAAGCATTTAGCAAGCCCTCGTGGCTGAGACAGCTTGGTGACAGCACAGCGCTCCTCTCACAGACCTGCATGTAGACCAGGAGCCCCTAAAACATTCAGGGGTCTGGTGTGCCCCTGGTCCTCAGCTCTTGAACATCCTTGAGTGTCTGGATGGCTGACATGGAGGTGTTTCATGAGACAAAAAGGAAATGTTGGCCTTGGGTGGTTGCAGAGGCTATCTGGGTGGAGGCAGTCAGGATGGGGACAACCTCTGGTTGCAGGAGGCAGGGAGGAGAGGAACAGATTCTGGCAGCCTGCAATGGCAGCCACCATTCAGCTTTACTTCAGTTTCAAGTGAAGCTCACCTCAGTCCCTCTCTTGGTGCAATGAGCGGGTTCATCAGCCCAAGGAGGCCTGCGAAGATCAAGAAAACTAGAGTATTTCCCCGTGCTGGGTGAGGAACATCTCTGTCAGCTGAGCCAAGCCATGTGGACGAAGTGTGGGCTGGAGAAGGTTGGGCTGGATAGTGCTCTGAGCAGCCTGATCTAGCCATAGGCGTTCCTGTTCATTGTGGGGAAGTTAGATTAGATGGCCTTTAAGGGTTCCTTTTTACTCAAATGATTCTGTGATTCTACAAAGCTGAGCACCCTGGACATCTTCCTGCATCAGCAGGTGGTGGCATCTCTCAGCTCCTAAGCACCACAACTGGTGGTGGAGGCAGAGTACAAACCAGACAGGCTCAGACCTTAGCACTGGTACCATCCACTTATGGGGATTTCCTTGGCTCACAGCTTTTCCCTGTGCCTCAGCAGAGTGGAAGGGGCTGTGCAGGCTTAGAGCGCTCACTCCTGCTGGTGCCCATCAGCTGCTGTGCGGAGCGTGGCCCTGCTTCACCCCGAGCTCTCACTGATACGTGCAACCCCTAATAATGAAGAGAACCAAACAAAGCTGGATCTGAGGAAAAATGCCACGAGGCTTTTTGCGCCTTAATGACAGAAAGGGAACAGAACTCAGGATATCAGTAATGAGAGGCATTTATCATTGTCAAAGTGCTTCAACTGAATCAGAATGCCCCTGAACAAAACTCACTTATGAATAACTTTTTTTTTTTTATTTAAATAAACTGATGCCAGAAAGCCACTTTCCAAAGCAAACCCACAATTCTGAGTACTCGGGACACTGGGCAGGTCTGCATCAAATGAACTCACTATCCTCCCTGTCGGCCAGGGACTCATCTGAGTAGCTCCACTCTGACTGGGTCATCTCATCTTCCTGTCATGCCTCCTGCCACTGTCATTGTAAAGAGGTAACACCAGGTGGGATGATGGCAGGGGGAGGGTGCTCTGGGGCTTAGGTGAGGTTTCCCAGCAGCGAGTCTTGGTAGCACTGTTTTGGGCAAGTAACACTAATCCTGAAATCCTTGCTCTGCTCCATCTCATCCTGCATGGTTCTACAACTGGCATCAGGCTGGCACAGTTCATCAGGCAACATGGCACTGGGGCTGTGTTGAAGCCAGCTGGGGGTGGGAAGCAGTACTTCTCCCTCATCACAGCATGTCCAGCACAAATGGTGCTTTCCAGAATCCCTCCCACTCTCTCTTTTTTTCCTAAAACTGCTTGTCAAGGCATGAAATTATTCTGAGCCTACAACGCACAGCAATCAAAGTGTCTGCAACGCGGGGAGAATGTTGTGATTGCCTCTGATCTAGCAATTCAGAGATGCCTGTGGCCTCAGAAAATGGAAAAAAGCATGGGAAAAAATACAAAGTTTTTTTTTTTTGCTGAACAAACTGTGGTTGGGGACCTACTTGATCTGATTCAGGGAAGGAGGGAAGAGGTATTGATAATTTTGTTTGTCTGCATTAGTAATTCAAGGATGCTGTTACACACCACTGCTTGCTCATTAGCTACCTATGAATTTTAAAGGCTTTTGGACACAGCACCTGTGGGTGAAAACCTCAGGGGATTTTGGGGAACAGCAATGTTCAGGTGCCTCCATCTTTCTCCTCCTTGAAATGTCATCACTTTGTCCTTTCATGTATGGGGCCGAAGGCCACCTTGGAAACCCCTGGACTAATTCCTCTTCATATTGCAATGGTGAATTTATAACTCTACAAGGACAAAGCCTTACTGTGTGCTTATGCAGCGACACAACTGGCCTTCCCTTAGATCATTATATTTATTTTATATATTTAGGATGAGATGTGATGGTCTTAAATTGCAGCTGGGGAGGTTCCAGTCGGATATTAGGAAACGCTTCTTCTCAGAAAGGGCGGTGATGCACTGGCACAGGCTGCCCAGGGAGGTGGTGAAGTCACCGTCCCTGGAAGTGTTCAAGAACCGTGTGGATGTGGCACTGAGGGACATGGTCAGTGGGCATGGTGGGGATAAGCTGATGATTGGGCTTGGTGATCACAGTGGTCTTTTCCAACCTAATCGATTCTATGACTCTATGTTTCTATATTCATCTTTCCTTGCTACCAAGCACATGTTGTAATGTCTTTTAGGAAAAGAGCTAAACAACCCTAAGAATGTGAGGACAGAGGACAAAACCAACATCAAGAGTGATGATGCTTAGTTCACTGATAATACTAACAAAAACTCTACAGAGGCCATCGGTGTCTCTCTGAATACCCCCCAGCATTGAGGTGCCCAACAACAATCCCTGGCCTGGATGCCACAGTTTATTAAGAGGAAAGGCAAAGCAGCGGCAGTCAGGCTGTGGGCGATGCAGGCACCCCATAAATTTCCCCCGTTTGGTATTCCTGCTGCCAGCCCACATAGGGCATAAATACAGCCTCACCCAGCTGTGTGATGTAGAAAAATGCTACCAATTATTGTCCTTACTTGGATTCCTTTGGCTTAGAGCCAGTGGGATGAGCTGATGGAGAGTTTATCGCCTGTGCTGGTGAGGAGAGAAAAAGGTTTATTTTAAGAAGAAATATTCTTTTTGTATTGAACAGCAGGATTTTTCTTTCTTTCTTTCTTTTTCTGTCTTTCTCTTTTCTGCCTTGAGATTTCTGGCCATTTCATTAGTTTGTATTTCAGATAAAACCTCCCCACCTTAACGAGGAACATTTTTTCCCCATTGCTTTTAATGGTATAATAAATTGCAGGAAAGCCAAGAAAAAGCTCCCAAAAATTGAGCGTTAAAAAGTGGCTGGCAACAGAGGGCAGACTTTGTAGAGGAAGAGACAAGAGTTACAAGCTAATTCACTTTGCCTTCCCTGCAGGTTTCCTCTCGCAAGCAACTAGATGTAGTGCCAAAATGCCAAGTGGTGATATTTCCAAAAAATCAGGGAAGCACAGAACTGGGGCAGGCATTTGCAGAAGGTGATAGGAGAGGAGAGGACCTGTGTGCATGTGGAGGTCAGGGGAAAGGATGTTGACACAGATGTTTGAGGACAGCAAGAGGTGCTGGTGCAGTGCAGTGGGGAGGAATAAGGGATGTGGAGAAAGAGAGACATGACTGAAAAGGGAACCAGAAAAAGCATCAAAATGAAGGTGTGTCATTCAGATTAGATGAGCCACTCTTGTGAAAGACAAAAAAAAACAACAAAAAAACAATGAAGAAGGGTTTAGAAAGACCAGCAAAGCCCCACAAACCACTACATTGTGCAAATACCTGAAGATGTATTGACTGTTCAGTCTAGGTCCCCACTGAGGCATTCCCAATTCCATTTGATTTTCCTTGATAAACCTACACATATGTAAATACTCTACCCTCTACCATACAAGAGAAACCTCATATTTCATCTGAATTTTAAATGATATGTTTAAATGTGGTGGCAATCCAACCAGCAGTTCCCTGGGACTGCCCTGCAAGAGGTTTCCACATCCATCCATTCCCACTTGTGCTACTTGTGGCTGCTGCTTCAACCCCGTGCTTCTTGCAGGGGCAGGTTGCTCCTCAGGGATGCTGCTCACGTGTACGCCTGCTAAGAACACTTGGTTTCCATGTGGAAAGCCCTTCGAAAGTAATAAACCTTAAGTGTGCAAACAGTCAGTTATTCTCATTCTTGGATGCAGGCAAATTCGCATTGGAAAAAAAAAAAGCAAAAGTGAAAACACTTCTTTTGGCCAACCCCTGAGAAGGAATGATGTGCAGATTCTCTAAGAAATCAATAACCCTTTATATTATGAGTTATGCTTACTCTTTCATGCCAGCTGTGCAATTCTAGCCATGGTGGGGGCTATCCACCAGCAGGTGGACTGCATGGTCATAGCATGCTCAAAGAAGAAATAAGGAAAAAGGCTAATCTTTCTTCTATGAGGCTTTCTCAAGAGAAGGGCAAGTTGCCCCAGTCTCTGTTGCAGAAAGCCAGGCTTGCCCTAAGTAAGGCAGTGGTTGCTGTTCCCCATGAATGATGCATGGTGTTTCCCCAGTGGGGTACCCAGGTTACCTGTCATAGGTCCCTTCCTCACCCTCTCCCTTGAGACAGCTGTGACTATGACCTGCACACAGCCATAGATACTTCCTTGTATCTTAAGTTAAGTTTGTTTTCTCCTTCCACGATTAACCACTTTTCTGTCTCTCTTATCAGCCTCCAAACACTGGTTAGTTTACTTAGTGAGCTGCAAAATATTACTAAAGTCAGGGTATATGGGAAAAAAGAACCTGTAAACATAGCTTGAGATATCTAAGAAGAGACAGTTGGATAATACACATTTGCTGGCATGTGCATGCAGCAGAGCAAATCTGGTTGCTCCAGGCAAGTTGGTTCATGGCATTTGACTCTGAATGCCTTATTTCCCAAGATGGATGGATGGGTTTTCCAGCTGCATGTAGAACAGGACCTTCAGTTTGTGACAAGCTCCCAAGGCTGGGGCTCCAGTCTGTGTGCTGGTGCTCCTTTCCTTGCCCTCACAGCTCATAACCATTGCCCAAAACAAACCAGTCCAGTGGTCATACCACAGTAGCCCTCACTGGCTGGGCAGGCACATGTCTATCTCAAAATGGTGAGGCATTGGAACAGGATGCCCAAGTGGAGTCACCATCCCTGGAAGTGTTCAAGCATTGTGTAGATGTGGCACTGAGGGACATGGTGAGTGGGCATGGTGGAGTTGGGCTGATGGTTGGACTAGGTTGTCTTAGTGGTCTTTCCCAATCTTAATGATTTTATGATTCTAAGACCCAGCAGCATTCCAAGTGCCCATGCATAGCACTCGTTTTCCGTATGCAAACAGAATCTAAGGGAAGATCAAGGATAGCTGACTTCCCTCCAACAGATTGCTGTTAATGTTACCTGTTAATAGCTCATCTTTCCTTGAAATAACTGCATAGACGTTCTGGCAGACTTCTTTGTTGTTTTCCCTCTGTTTTGCTGGAAAGGATGAGGGGGCTCCTTCAGGTTCTTCATCCCAGACAAGGTCTGTGCTGGTTTCCCCAGTTTCCTCATTGCAGGAGAGAGCAATATTACTCTGCTTGATATAATCTTGTATTCTCTTCTTATTGAAGGCTTCCTTAGAAGTTGTGTACTCCTTTTCCAGCCTTTTCACATTTTCCTCTGTGAGAGCAGAGCTGGAATCTAATGAAACAGTCCCAGGGGAAAATATTTTTGGTGGGGACTGGTTACTGCCAGACCTTGACAGCTTGCGTCCATTAGACATATCTGCAATGCATTAAGGAGATGAGGCTCTTCAGCAACAGGCAAAGTCAATTCATCATTCTGGTAACAAAGAAAGAGAGAAGAGAGAAATCCCATTAGTCATTTGCTCCTGACGGGCATATTGATTGATGTAGTTAAAATGTTCACACTAAGATAACCTTATTAGATTGAAAATCACTTTCTTTTAGAGAGGATCTACTAGGCTCCGATTCAACAAAGCACTTAAACAAATACTTGATATTAAAGACAGGCCAAAGTCCTGTTGTTGGGATTTTGTTAAACAGATTCCACCTACCTCTTAAATGCCAAAGCTTAAAACATCTAAAAAAGCCCAAACAGACCTCAGAATGCCTGCCTGTGCTCAGAGAGGCAACCAAATACCTCGTGTCGTAACATACAATGGCACCCTCGTCCCCACTAAGGCTGCACCGAAGACTGCATCAGTGATTTCATTATTAACCCAGTTTGCTTTGGCTGTAAAGCGCTGTATGGCTGAAACTCACCATATGCAGGCTGGAACAGAGTGCATTTTATATTCATTACCAGTGCTCAGACAAATTATTTTAGACATTTTATGCTACATGTTGGTGAAGAAAAAGAAAAACACAACAAAAATATACAGTAGAATCTATCGAACCTGTTTAATTGGTCTTGCTGGTGACCATCTGATCATGCCAATTAAATGAAGACAAACAAAAGCAGCTCTCAGAGGACTCGCAGTGAATGAACCCAGGGTAAATAACTGCACAATTTTTGTTATTGCATTATTCTGTACAGTTGTGTGTCTGAGACATAAACTAGTTATAAAAAGTGACTCGCCCTGCTGTTTGCAATATCTCGTTAATTGTGTCTGCATCTTCCGTTCATCCACTCGGCCTGTTTAACGTCAAAATAGAAAGGCAGGGAATAATAAAGTTAGCATGGCAGCACTTGTGTTTTGCAACCTCCCCTCCTGTCCCAAGACCACCCCTCCCTTTCAGTTCCCATTGGGCGTGGTGGTCCTCTGCTATGAATGACTGCAGACCAAGACAGTTGTTTCCATCTGTTTTACAGAGGCAGGCCCACAACTGGATGTCAGCTTTGGGCCACTTGTCTGGATTATCTCCACACTATGCAGCCCTCTCTGTCCACTTGGGGAGAGTGGTCTCTGGCAGCACGCACAGAGAGGAACATTCAATATTTGGGAACCTTCCAATATTTGAAGGGAGTGTATTAACAGGAGGGTGAATGACTGTTTATGAGGGTGGATAGTGACAGGACAAGGGGGAATGGTTTTAAACTGAGACAGGGGAGGTTGAGTTTAGATATTAGGAGGAAGTTTTTCACACAGAGGGTGGTGATGCACTGGAACAGGTTGCTCAAGGAGGCTGTGGATGCCTCATCCCTGAAGGCATTCAAGGCCAGGCTGGATGTGGCTCTGGGCAGCCTGGTCTAGTGGTTGGCAACCCTGCACATAGCGGGGGGCTTGAAACCAGATGATCATTGTGGTCCTTTTCAACCCAGGCCATTCTATGATTCTATGATTCAATTGAGCCTGCTTCTCGCCTCTTGCCTGGCCTTCCCTGGTGGGAATTATGTCAGGAGGTATATCTCACAGGGCCTTGGAAGTGGCTCTGGAGGGCCAGTGCATGGGCACCTGGTGAAGATCACTGACTCTGGTCTTCTGCATTTGCCTTTCAAAGAACAGCACCACATGGAGGGCTACCTGTCTGGGAAGGCTGTTGAGTCTGCATTATTGGAAACTCCTAAGAGACTAGAGAAATGCCAAGGAAAATGGTGCAGCACCATCCACTGTGACCAGGTGGGGTCAGTCAGCACTGGTTTGTGAAGAAATTTTTTGCAATGCGAATGCTGAGGCGCTGGAATAGGTTGCCCAGAAAAGCTGTGGATGCCTCATCACTGGAAGTGTTCAAAGGTGGGTTGGACAGGGCTTTGAGTAATCTGATTAAATGAAAGACGTCCTTATTCATGGCAAAGGGTTGGACTTGATTGTCTTTGAGGGTCTCTACCAACTCAAAACATTCTGTGATTCTATGATGCTGCTGTGGTGACATGATCTTTGCATACTAAAGACTGAGACTTGCTGGTTAGTAGGTATCAATCCACAAGGCTGACCTAGTTTAGTTTCTTTATAAAAGTGCTTAACAGAATCAAGTCAAGTGCTACAGAGAGGCACTTGTATAGGGTATCAATACTTTTCCATTCATCAATTGAGCTTATATATCTCATTAGAAGAAATCACTAAGCTGATCAGACAAAAGCTATCTTCCCTAGCAGTCTGATGGTTCACACTCAGGTCTGTCTCTAATTTTCCTCTTATCCCTCTCTCAGGACAGTTTTCATCGGTTGTCTGGAAATTTCCTTCTGATTCAGGATATTTGAAAAGCAGTATCAAAGACCCAGGAAGATCCAAAAGACTTCTCTTTTAGTACTGCTTGAACTGGGATAGGTGTCTACATCTAGATTTTAAAGCACCTAGATTTATCAGTGGCAGCCAAACACTACATCCTTCATTGCTGGGACAGAAGATATCTCATTATCATACTGTCCAATTACATTGATTTTTAACTCCCTAGAGAACTAGCTTTCCTGGAAAGGTCTGTCATTTCTGCATTTTATGACCATTTCTATGCATCATTGCCCTTTCTGAGAAGAAATTTTTCTGAATATCCAGCCCCCAGAAGAACTCTTCTTCCAGTGGTGGGAAGTTACTTACTTCAAACGGGCTTGTTCACCCTGTGTTGCTCTACCTAAAGCTATACAGCTAATTCTTTGATAATCTTATATCTAGGGGGGTAAAGCCTTCAGGGCAGATCCTTTTGGTCTCTGTGCTCATATTGTAACCAGCAGGCAGAGCTCTCACTCTCATGGGGATGTTCCTGATGAGTAGTATCAATCACAGTACTTTCTAGAAGACTCCTTGAACTTGGCTCATCAAAGCTGCACAACTAACAGATCAGCAGTTTCACCACCATCGGAAGAAATGCAGCACTTGAATGTTCATGTTGAACTTTTCCAGGAAACTGAAGAGGATCAAATGAGGCATTTTACTGAATTCTAAAGAGGGTTGGTTTTTTTTGTGTTTGTGCGTGCTTGCTTTCATCAAACGAAATGTTTGAAACAAAAAGCCCATGGCAAATTAGAGGGATGACATGCCACGTTTTGAAAGTGCCAAATTTAAAGATCTCTGCTTTGGAACTCGGCCTCTCTCTATGCATCATGAGCTATTCTAGGATTTTGATATTAAACCATCAAATTTTTCACTTGACCTGATACGTGCTTTCTTTACAAAACTCTATCTTTTTTGCAAAATGCAAATAAATGTTTTCCCAGCCTCACTAAATACTATCACACAAAGAAGAGGGATCTTGCTTCTGTTAGCTCTGAGTTCATGGGACCAGTATTAAATAGCAAAATCAGCCACATCAGAATTACATGCTTAAAATCTAATAGGTTACTGTAAGCTGCCTATTACAGTGCCACAGGAGATTGTCCACTAAGTGTTCACAAACACATCTGCAGCACAGTAACACATCTCTTCCAAAGCCCTATCTGTCCATGACATCAGAGATCTCCATAAAAAGCAAGTGAATTTAAAGCCACATTTATTGGCTAATTTCCTCTGTGAAGCTTCACTTTCTCTATAGCTCTTCTGTTCTCATAATAATATGCTAGTCAGAATATCTGAGTCTTGGAAAAACAAAACACAGCTGAAGTAGTTGGAAGGCTAAGGGCTTGGGAAGTAATTTCCTCCAATTCATCAGAAGACAAAAAGGGAAAGGGATAATTTTGTTCCTGTTAATAAAAGCTGAATTGCTCTGCTGGCACAGTTGCTGTCAAATTTTGTTTGTTCTTGCTTTTTTGCCCCGCCTCAACCACAGCCCTTTGACCATGGTCCTTGAATTGAAGTTTTCCTTGCACTGTGTGCAAGGACCAAGAAAACACTATCCACTGCTTTTGTTGATGCGACCCAGAGCCCCCGGCCAGGCTCTGCAAACACATGGTTAGAGATGATGCCTTCCCTACAAGATCTATGCCCCCTCCTTGGAAGCATTCAAGGCCAGGCTGGATAGGGCTTTGAGCAACCTGGTCTAGAGGGAGGTGTCCCTGCCTATAGCAGAGGATTGGAACTAGATTATCTTAAAAGTCCCTTCCAACCCAAACCATTCTATGATTCAATGAATGATCATCCAAGAGGAAACTATTATTTGTATTGCTGTAGCTCCTTGTTCAGCAGCAGAAGGTACAGAATTGAATGACATCAAATGAGGATTAAACTTCACTCTGTACCAAGAAATGTAAACTAAATTAATTCTAATTGTAAGCTTCCTGCGCATATCCCAAAAGGACTGCTGTGTACACAAGGTTAGAGAGGCTTTCATACGCAGACATGATGGGGGGATTTCTACTCTGCAGTGGGTCTGGAGAGAATACTGGGTAAATATGAGCTTGGTCAGCCTTTGCTTTCTTTTACTATTTCATAGTGTTTGTGTATGTAGAGGGAATCTTACCAGGGAATCTTTCTATCTTCTTTGCACAATATATATATACATGTTTAAAAGATACATATATGTTAAAGCACTCATAGGCTTTAATTACGGAACAAGCCCATTAAAGAATTCTTCACACATTTTTACCACTGCAGTTGTGTCCAGACAAGAACTCCAAGTTCAGTACTGCAGCTGTTTCTCTTGCACAGAAAACCGTCTCCTAAACTAACACCATCTCACACTGTTGAAGACATTTGGAGAGCAATCACTTGCTGTAAGTCACACAGAAAAATCTTGAGTGGGCTCCTGTGGAGCAGCCCTTGTGCCTATGGCAGCCTGTATATCCTTGGGATGGGACACACAACGCAGTTCATGAATATTCTTCAGTGAGCCTCCTCATTCAGCAGGATAGCAATTACACAACACAGTAAAACATAACAGCTCACATTGTAAATCGTGGTCACTAGTGTTATTCTGGGGTCTGTGTCACAAGAGTCACAAGAAGCCAGATGAAGTGAGCTGTCTGACCACACAGAAATCCCTCAGTGAAGCTGCTCTGCAAATAAAGCTGCTCTGCACGAGAGTGGATTTGTCCAGCAGTGCCGTGGGAGATTTGCAGTGATAGGCTCCAGGTAATGTGGAGCTGAGGTTATTGCTATCTGCAGCTTTGATTTCTAGCACTGCAGTGTGTTGCAGGTAGAAATGTTTTGTGCAGGACTTGGTCCTCTCATCCACAAGGTCTTCTGTTGGTGGTAGTTTTATCAGAGCCCCTCCTGCTTCACTCTGAGCAGTGCTGCCTCTTGCCCTGCCCTCAGCAGAAGCCAAATAAGCCAAATGTTTTAGGAGAGATCACAGTGACACTTCTTACAGGTGCCAAACAATGCATAATTAATCCATGCCCTAAAAACTACCCACTGCTCTAAGCAGCCTGAGAACTGACAGGAAGTGCTGTGAAATGAGGTCTCCTGTAAAGCTCTGCTGTCCCCATGAGTCATTTGTAGGGTCTGCCAGCCCCAGGGTGTCACCTGGCTTCAGCTCTCACCACGGCCACATTTGGGAGGAAGACAGAATTATGTAGTACATAATTAATCCTACATTTCAGCTCTGATTCCAGGGGGAGGGTGGGGGTGAAAGGAGAGGTCGGCTCTGCATATCTCCCCCTCTCCCATCACCCACTTGTACCTGCCTGCAGGGATTTGGTTTTCATCACCTAGGCAAAAAGGGAAACTGGGAGAAGAGCAACAAAAATGGAATCTGCAAGGAAACACAGAGGAAACTGTAAAGCAACATCTGACAGTCATGTCTGGCCAACCCATGAAGATTCCTCCCACTAAAAACATGGAGGACAGCTTTACCTTTCTGGGCAGGAGTATCCAGGAGAGCAGGAAAGGAGACCACCCTACCCCAGGCCAACAAGGGCAGGCAGAGACTTGGTGGTGGTGAGATGACCAGGATACCCTCCTGCCCACTGCTGGCCCAAGGGTCTGTGGACTCCTTCCTCTTGTCCCATTGTCCTCCCATTCCATCATGGTTCCTGGGGCCTTAGCAACAGTGCCCTCTCCTTGTTGGTCACCGCTCCTTTGCTACTAAGCACAACTCAGCAGGCAAGGAGAGGGTGGTTCCCACCAGCTTGCAGTCTGTCCCAGATGTTTCCACAGGGCTGAGGGATGCTGGTAGCAGTGCAGGGTCTTGCCTTAGTGGAGGACATGTGAGACCACATCATGGAGGTCAGACTGCTGGTTTTCTGAAAGCAGTATGCTGATCTGCAAGCTTGTTGTGTGTTTCTCCACGAGGACAGCCCAGACATGCCATCCTTGGACCCATCTGTTGAAGTCATGGTGGAAGGTTTCCATCCAAGGACTTTCTCACTGTTTTTTTTCTCTCAGAGCCTGCTGATATACATTGTACCCTCAGCCCTCTCTGCCATGAGCTGTCCCCACTGTCCCCAGTTCAATATCATCCTCATCCCTGCTGGTGTTGAGGCATCGAGTGACTGCGTGGCATCCTATCCTGCCATCCTCCAAAAGGCTCTCTGGCTTGGTAGGGCTTATGTCTTCTATATGCTTTTTCCTCCACCCAAAGGTGAAATAAGGTTGCTTATTCTTCTGGCAGCTGTGTGTTTGAGCTGAAAGGTTCTGACATCCCCACAAAGGTCAATGACTCAGGCAAAAGCTGCTTCTCCATTTCATTCAGAGTGTTTGTGAAAGAGAAACCATGTTGCAAGAGAGGGCTTGCTGCAGTCCAGCAAGATGTGCTGGTGATGTCAGGAAGCGTGTGGTCTCTGTGTTTTGTCCTTTCCAGCCAGTTTTGTCTTATGGGGAGCAAATGGCAACAGATGAAACAAAACAAGATGTGACAAGGTCAGTGACCATGAAAACGGGATGCCTGCAAAGCCTGACATGTCCTTCAGCTCAATATTGCAGCTTGATCTTCCTCTTTGGTAGAACAGTAGTAAAAACCATACTGAAATGTCAGTGGGTTTGACCTTTATGTGAGGTCTAAGAAGCTCAAATGAGTAAGAGGGAAGTTTGATATTACAAAAAATTTCTTGTCAGGAAAAGTGGTGAGGCACTGACACAGGCTGCCCAGGGAGGTGGGGGAGTCACTGTCCCTGGTGGTGTTCAAGAAACATGCAGATGTGGCACTGAGGGACATGATTAGTGGGCATAGTGGGGTGGGCTGATGGTTGGACTAGATGATCTTAGCGGTCTTTTCCAACCTTAATAATTCTGTCATTCTATGGAGGTTTTTCTATGTGCGTGGAGCAACAGGGAAAAAGTCAGTTCTGCGTGACACGATAGCCAGGGGAATGAGCCTTAGTCTGCTCAGCAAACACAGACCTATTTTTAATCCAAAGGACCTCTGCTAGTCTTTACCCATTTAATATAAAAGCAGGATTTACTACATATACAACTTAATCTCCTTTTTAAATTTGCATAGCGATCCCAGAGCATGTGTACCAACAGTTTTTGAGATAAGTGAGGGAAGGCCTCGGGAGTCAAAGTCATTATTTTTGCATGAAGTATTTAAATGCTAAACATAAATATTGAGAGGACAGAATTCCCATGCACTCACAGACCTCACTTTGGTGCTTCCGAGAATTTTGTCTTACATCCAATTATTAAGAGCACAGTTTATAAGTGAATGATTAAAAAAAACACAAGAAACCTCTTAAGCAAAGACACTTGGCAGGCATTGTTTTACAGTTAATGGGATAGGTCACAGGCAAAACAGAAGCAAATGTGGCATACTTCGGTTCTCACCCAGGGCTGGATGTATCAGGCAGTAGAAAACCACCTGTGGAAGGACCTTCCCCAGTGGTGACCTCGAGGTGGATTGAAGCTGGAGTTCCTGCAGTGCTCATTCATCAGTCTCCCTCAAGGTAATTTGCGTGATTTACGTTCTCACCATCATGATTAGGTGCTGGAAAAAAAAGAAAGATCTACACTGGAGCTGACTTCAGAAAGCAGCGTTCTTTGTCCAAATCCTATCAAGCTCTGTGGCAGGCAGCCCTTTTGAGTTAGCATAAATTTGAATTTGTGTGGCCCCAAGAATAACCCTCCTGGCTTTGGAAACCTTGGAGATGAAAAGACTATCACATAAATGCTGTGCAGAAGATTATCTTTGTGAACTGTCTTTCCTTCCTCCGGAGGCAGTTTTGCTGGAGTGAAGAGTGGGGTGCTGCACTGCAGTGAAAGCCATTAAAAAATGCAGTCAAATGAAGCTTGGTGGGGACACTTATTTTTCCAGCCACAAAAGTGAGAACGGTTCATAGGATCATTGTGGACTCACATTGCAGTGCAGTGAAGAGCAGAAATTTGCTTTGTTGAAAGCAGTCTAACTGGATTAATTTTTGTTCTTTTTCTCATAATAGCTTTAATAAAACTGGCAAAATGTGTCTGCCTTTGAATGTAAAATCCCTGACTCTACCGATTTCATTGTGACTCCAGTGGGCCAACATTTTAATCTGAAGTGTTCTCCTTCTGCTACTCTCCCACTGTGCCAGGATACTGGGAAAAATTTCTTCTCAGAAAGAGTGGTGATACACTGGCACAGGCTGCCCAGGAAGGTGGTGGAGTCACCATCCCTGGAGGTGTTCAAGAACCGTGTAGATGTGGTGCTGAGGGACATGGTTAGTGGGCATGGTGGGATGGGTTGGTAGTTGGACTAGGTGATCTTAGTGGTCTTTTCCAATCTTAATGATTCTATGATTCCATGAGTCAAATCTTTCCAAGACATCCGGATCACAGTCTGGCTCTTGCCTGCCCACAACTGCAAACCAAAGATCAAAAATGTCACACTGTGCGTTCATTGGTCTGATTCTCACTTCTGAAGTGGGGCAAAATATTAGAGTAGAAAGCTGTGCAGCAACTCTCCTGCACACCTTTCTGTGTCTAATTGCCGTATCAGACTTCAAAAGCCAATCCTGACCCATGTTAATGAGCACGAAGAGTCCATGGACAGTTGTTCAGGCCAATAGCTCATGCTTATGGAGGAGGAAGAAATCAGAAGAAATGTGTTATTTAACTACTGCAGGCTGAGAGAATGAGTGTGAACCCTAAACCTGAGCCAGGTTCAATCAGACAGATAAATGAACAGGAGTGTATTTATTAGCCTGCTACATCATGAAAGTAAGGAACTGTTCTCTCCTAATGATGTTTGTGAAACCATTAGCCAGCCTCACTACACTAGTGACAGCTCTTTCCTATGCTCTTGAGTGGTTCTCCTGCCCTATAATTTTTCTCCTCTGAACAGAAAGCTGTAGTGCTGATTGCGAAGGACAGACACCTAATTGTAGGATATGCTATTAGCAGATTCTGGGAAATGAAAAGTCTGCAGCTGATACAGTGTAAAGAATGATGAAGCATCACATACCGCTAATGTGACTTAAAATAGGTTTATTGGAGTTTTCAGATTTTTTTCCCTGTTAAATCCATGGGAAAACCTGTTTGGAGCAAGATTTGGAGGGCTTTCTATCAACTTTTCCCAAAACTAAACTTTGGGTTTAGTTGATGGTCTTGTCCTGTCACTCTGGCACAATGTCCTTCATGCAGATGAATCAGGACATTTATAATCCAGTATTTCACAGCACAGCTGAGGTTGGCAGAGGTGCTCCAGCCCCAGCAGGGACACCCAGAGCAGGGTGCCCAGGTCCACCTCCAGGCAGCTCTGGGAGATCCCCAAGGAGGAGACCCCACAGCCTCTGGGCAGCCTGTGCCAGTGCTCCATCACTGCACAGAATAGAAGGGCTCCTGGTGTTCAACCTCCTGTGCTCCAGTTTGTGCCCATGGCCTCTGGTCCTGGCACTGGACTCCTTGGAGGCAGACAGTATTTGTCAACAGATCAAAGGCTTGAGATCTTGCTGCACTCAGGCACACATCCCAGCAAATCCCCAGGTCACTCTGTCCCTTTGCTATCCTTGTCTTTGGCTTCCCATCAGGCTTGGTGTCCTCAGATGGGGTTTATGAGGAATGACCTTGGGAAAGCAGGGCTGTTTCCAGTAGGCACACACCTCTGTCCTTGCTAACAGTCTGCTTTATGGTTACATTTGCACCTGATATATTGTTTAGACTAAAACAGAGAGAGAGAGATAGAAAGTGTCCAACAGTAAATATATAAAATAAGGGGAAACTGACCCTTCTTTCTATGTTATTGAAAGCTTCATAAAGATAACAAGCCATTAAAGTTTATGACCAAGATCCCAGAGTAGTACTGATTTGTTCTTTATGCTTCAGCTATCTGCACAGTTTTTGGGCTGCTTTTGACCCCTTTCATCCCCGCCTGCATCTTCCTCCTCTCCCCTGCCTGTTTCTGGGTTGTTTTGCCCTTTGAATGGAATTGTACCTATCCTATTTTCACAGGATTGCTGTCAGTTCTCCTATGGTCATTCCATCAGGCAGAGTTAACCTCACTTGGTGGTGTTGTAAAGCGCATCGGGGATTGTCTCTTCTCAGTAGATGCTCCTATAAGTTTTCTATGCTGGTACTTACAGAGTTAATGAGTGCCATGTCTCTGTAGGCTAAAATACCTGGCTCCAGAGTCCCTGTTATATGGTAATGGTATGCATGGAGATAAATCTTTGGATTTCACCATTATTTTATTCTGGGCAAAAATACAGAGGAAGGAGTCATTTATAATTCCAGACTTATGGATCCGTCACCCCTTTCTCCTTCTCACATCCTCCTCCTAGACTAGTATATCTTAAGTTAGACCTAAACTTTGGCCAAAACCCATGAGAAACATAAATCATAATGAGCAAATGATGACTGGCCAGATATAGAGGTGTTAAATGAAAAAAAAGCATGATATTTTCTTGATATAATGTGCAAAGAAGTAACAGAACAACTTGGGTTAGAAGGATGCTGTAGCCCATCAAAATACTGGAAATGTTAGTCCTTGGTAGTTTTATGGGAAACCCTGGGCAGTCTGTCAGAAGAGGAATAATGTGATTTTGACATTACTAATGAGCTAGTGGCTGTGGGACTCTGAAACAGATGAAAATGATATGAAGAATTTACTTGGTGGGGGGAGAGAAAGCAGTAAGTTAGAGAGTGACAAAATTATGTTTCAAGGATTCTGCTTCTCCTTGACATAACGTGTCAAAAGCTGGAAATATCCCGGCATGGGCTGTAAACAGCTTTGACAACCTGACTGATGTGAGCATTAGCAGAAGTTACGACATCAAATATATGATCCTGCAAGTGCTTATTTTTCCTCATGAAAATGATTATCACAAGCACTCTGCCCAGTGACATGTGTGATCTTGTACCTGTGGTTCCTCAGACACACTACAAGAAGATGTCTGTGTAATGAAGAAAAGCTATCTCTCCCATTCATTTTATATGTATATGCAAGTGACAAGACATTCAAAACAAGGATATTTTCAATAATCTTCATAGTGATACTAGATTTCAGTTCAATTCTTATTACTACATCTGTCTTTTAACTTAATGAGTTTTTTAGTAGTTCAGTTGTTTAGAAAAAATGGTATCCCCCAGAAAGAGACAATTTCACCCGATACGGACATTCCTTCTGTACTCAGCACTGGTGAGGCTGCAGCTCAATACTGTGTTCAGTTTTGGGCTTCTCACTACAAAAAAGACATTGAGGCCCTGGAGTGTGTCCAGAGAAGGGCAACGAAGCTGTGAGGGGTCTGGAGCACAAATCTTATGGGGAACAGCTGAGGGAACTGGGATTGTTCAGTCTGAAGAAGTGGAGGCTCGGGGGGATCTTATTGCTCACTACAATGACCTGAAAGGAGGTTGTGGTGAGGTAGGGGTCAGCCTCTTCTCCCAGGTAACAGTGATGAGAGGTGATGGACTTATGATACGCCAGGGGAGGTTCAGGTTGTATATTAGGAAAAATTTCTTCTCAGAAAGAGTGGTGAAGCATTGGCGCAGGCTGCCCAGGGAGGTGGTGGAGTCACTGTCCCCGGAGGTGTTCAAGAACCATGTAGATGTGGCACTGAGGGACATGCTTAGTGGGCATGGTGGGATGGGCTGATGGTTGGCTTAGTCCTTTATCTGGTTCACTCTTCTGAGGAGGAGCTGCATGAAGTAGATAGTGTGATCCTTCAGTGCGTATATAACAAGAAAGCATATTCTGGGAAGAAAATCATATAGTAAAAGAAAACTTCATAAAGCAAAGACTCTTCATTTGGCAGTTGTTAATTCCCCACTCTCTCTTGGTACTTCCAGTGCAACCTGCAGTGCTGGCACAGTCCCTCCTCATCATGCAAGTTCAGTTTCCTGAACGGCATTCTTGGAAGAGAGAAAGAAAAAAGAGAAAATAGCCTTCTGTCTCCCTGGGGTATGAGGGAAATTTGACTTCTAAAAAGATCTGGAATCCAGATGTCAAATAAAAAGTACCCCGCTTTTTCATTTTTTGAACTGACTTTGGTTTTAGTTAGTTTTATGATTGCTGAAGGCTTGGAGTTGGCAAGGGTAAGCCTAGTCAATGAGGCTGTAAAGTGAAGCAGATAACAGCATCTTTGATCAATCAGGCAAAGAAGATAAAGACGTGCTGCAAAAAAATTGGCCTGACAGCTTCAGAAATATCTTTCTTTCTGTCATTCATCCGTTCTTGGGACGAGGCTTGTAGAAATTAATCAGCATTGGGGTGGAAGGTGGGGGAGATACAGGCTGATGACATGTACCCTGTCTGTGAGCTGGTGACAGGCTCTGGTTCAGTCATTTCAGATGAGGCTTCCCAGGTCACAGGAGTGCCCCTTTCTGCCTCAGCAAGGCGGCATCGGGCTGCTTGCTTCTTATTAGTGTCAGGTAGAAGTCTGAGCAAGACAGAGGAGGACAGTCTCCAGGTGCCTTGTTAGGTACAGAAGATGTGACAATCACAGCAGCAAATAATACAAAGTATTTTATGGCTCAGGAAGGACATCGTGGTCTCATAAAAAAAAAAAAAAAAAAAGAGGTTTTGCAGAGATATTGCAGACAGAATAACTGTTTTTTCCTATGCAGTACAAATCTGTGAATAAACATGCAAGCAGGCACACATTGTATAGCTTTCAACAAGCTACAGACTACTATCAATTTGACTTTAGATAGGAACCGTTAACCCATTAGTGTCTTTCTATTATGAGAACCAGAGCCCTTGGTGCTTGTCCATTCAGCAGTGAGCTCCACAGCACTTGGTCCATGACGAGCTGGGGGGCACTAGTAAATATAAGCAGTAAATCATATTTTTTATACTCTGCCTATGCAGAAAGCAACTTTGATGAGATAGGAAGAGTGGCATTAGTGGTAAGGTTACTGTGTAACCTTAGTGTTCATATTACTTGAAATGGTGTTTCAGTTTATGGGGAGACTGCCACATACAGTATTTGTACCCTGAAGAGAATGTCCTGGAGGCTTATAGTTTCCACCACAATGCTCAGGTTAAATATTAAGAATTACCATGCAAAATATATGTATGAGCATAGTGTATTTCTGCCATCTCACCCCTGTTCACAGGGAAAGAGAAGAACCATCCATTCCCCAAGCAGAAGAGGATTCTTGTGTAGCCAGTGCTCTTCAGACCATTCAGACATGTCTGCTGCTATCTGAGATGAGTGACTGCTGGGAGAACATTTTGTCCCCCAAGATTTATGTTAGACAGCTATGGACAAGGGTACGTTCCTTACTCTGTAAATCAAAGATCTAAATTTTATGTGTTTGCAAGGGAGCCCATTGGATAGTACACATCATTGTGTTCTGCTCCACAGGGCCACCATAGGAAACCTGCACAGCAGGCGGCTGCCATCATTTGAGTGCACTGGAGAAAAGCTGGTGTAAAAGAACCACTGGGGGGGAACTGAGAGCATGTGCAAGGTAGCACTTGTAGCACAGCCTTAACATGCAGCTGTGCAGTCAGAGCCTTACACTCAGCCCAGAAGTAGGGTCACCCCACTGCTCTTCCCATCAGCCGCAGTAGCAGATTTACTGTAGCCCACATTCAGCAATGGAAATCTGCTTTAGCAGGGGGTTTGGCTTGGTGATCTCTAGAGGTCCCTTCCAGCCCCTACAATTCTGTGATTCTGTGAATGCAAGACAAAGTTGCTGCCGTGTGTGAGCAGTGTCTCTTCCCTGCCCCATCACACATCCCACCCCAACCCATCCCTTTTTCTCAGACTTTGCTCACTGAATCATTGACATGGCAGTAATACGAACATCTTCAGGGAATTTTTCCCTTCTCCTAAATGAGATGTGGGCATTAACTTTGTAACATGCATGCTTTTTTTTTTCCCTTCTGGATGATTAAGAGGCAAAGTACAATAGCAAGTGAGGAACAACAATAGTAATAAAAAGTAGTGTAATATTTTTTTAGAGCCCAATATCTCCACACTTGCCCCACTGAGATGCACCATACTATGAAGCTTATGTCAGTCACTGATGGAACTGCTCATCCGAGAGAGGCAAGGAAGCAAGGACATTATAATTAATAAAGCTTTGCAGGAAACAAGTTATTGTGCTTGGGGCGAGAAGGGGGAAGAAAAACTCCTCTCTATTATTTTTTGAAGAGTTAATTGTTACTAGGCAAAGACTTGCTGCGTTGAGCCAGCAGGTGCTGCTTTATGACTACATTAATGTTAATGATATCCTCTGGACACATATGAAAACAGTTTAACCTATTTCTTTCTCACTGCATTTCTCTGGATGCATGTTCTGGCTCCAGTTATTTTTCCAGTGTCAACACAGAGCTCTTGGATGGACCATGACCCCAGATTTGCACAGATGGTAGATTTATAAGAACAGGTAACTTTTTGTCATCTCCAATCACCCCAGGATAGACTTTGCAGATTAAGAGTTGAGGGAGATGGATAAAATGGGCTGTTTCTCTGGCATAAAATCATTCCTAGGGGTTACATAACATTTCTAAAATTACATTTAACTGTTCCTAAGTGTACCAAACAGTAGTACCTGGGATCTAACTATTTATTCTCTTCTTTTATTGCTCAAATCTCTCTTCTTCTGGCATACCATTAAAAAAAAACACTCCAGCAGCAATTTAAACCCTGAGATGAACAGGTGTTAAAATCATGTTCCTCTGAGCAAAATGTGCCATGGCCCATCAAAGCATGGTACATGCTACAGGGGTAAACCTGTGCCTCCAAAAAGCTTGAAACTGTCTTGCCTCAGCATCACTCCATGTTTGACATTTTGGTATAATCCTACATTTCTTTTCAAAAGAAAAATTCCCTATATTTTTTGCATATTTTTGTCAAACCTACTCTCTTCAGCAATAGTCTTGAAAGACCCTTCAAGCTGTTTATATTGTTAACAAGATATTTGTATCTCATAAATCCACCAGCTCCAGTCAAAGCCCGGGTGCAATTTTAATGGGCAAAAAACGTCGTGGGACGAGAGCACTTGGAGATGGGTGTGGAGTTCCATGCAGAATTCAGGTAGTGAAACTACCACCACACAAATGCACAGGGTAGAGAGTGTTTCTGAAAGTCAAGCCTGATCATAATAATCTTGCCAAACATTTGCTGTGTCCCAAGAGGTTTAGGGAAAACAAAACGGGAGAACAAAAGCTGTATGCTTGTTAAGAGCAGGAGAGTTGTACTGAGGACTGCTTGCCTACTGAAGCATAAGCGCAATGCCAAGTGAAGTATTTTGTAGTTTCTTGAAGGATGAAATGTGCTTATCTAGTGTAGTCATTTTTAAGGAGACAGGGCAGAAGCATGAGGCAGCAAGGGGTGGTACGTGGAGTTAAGAGCAGAGAAAGCTGGTTAATAAGACAAGGAGGGAAGAGGCCATACAGAATCACAGGAGGGAGAGAGGCATCCTATGTATTCATCCTTCTTGGAAGTGGCATCTCTAGCATGGTCTGTATAGGAAAAGGAGAAAGAAGGTATGAACATCAGTGACAGGAGAAGATACAGAAGAATGGGTGCAGAGAGCTGGGATGTGGTGAAGAGCTAGTAGAAAACCCTGCCCATCCCACAGATCCAAACCTAGTGTTTTGGAGGTCTCCAGGTGTCATGGTCATCAGTGCATATCTTTGAAATCCATAGAGAACATGGCTATCTCCTTGTGGCATGCAGATCTCCCTATGGCATAGCTTGATGTTTAAAATAATAACCTGTTGTTATTGCTACTGCTGAAATACACTCCTCTTAACACAAACTGTGGAGATGCTGCCAGAGCTGCAGGTGAGCTGTCGACAACAATTTCATTGTATCTAAATTTTCTTTGTTTGTCTAATTAGAAATGTCAGAAATTGCACATGCACAAACACAGGTCAATTGAGCATTAAGGCAGTAGTGTCAAACAGTCATAAAACAGGAAATACCTAAGATTGTATTTCTGAATGAGAGATGTCTTTCTTCCCTGGTAGATATCCACTTAGCTTTGTCTTTTAATTATCTGGGTTGGCATCTGAATAGATTTTTTATGTGGCATTCATGATTCTTTGTGCAGCACTTGTTTGTAGTACACTGTCTAGTTTGTGTAGCACTGTTTGTACTACACTGCCTAGTAAATCCTAATGGAGTACTAATTTTTTAAGATCTTAACTCCCTCTTCTTCACAGCTTTTAAAATAAAATGCAATGATTACGTTTCAGTAAGACAGATCCTTATTAAAGCAGGAGCTGGTCTGATAATGACTTAAATTGGTACTACGTGGCCATCACATGTTATTTGATAAGCATTCCATTATAATTAAGAAGTGGCTAATGGGCAATTAATATACAGGATTACACACTTAGCTAATTAGATGATTTTACTTTTTTTTTTTCTAGATTAAAATGTACAGGACCCCATAAATCACTATTAAAGATTTCTTAATAAGCCTGAATCCTCAATTTTGTCTCTGTCAATCAAAATGGAGCTGCTGGCTTCTCCTGTGGCCCAATGAGACCTGTCCATCAATGCTGTTCATCATGGCAGAGGAAACACTGCCTTCAACATTAGGGAAAATGCCCTCAGTCCCAAACCTTGCATCCATTTGCAGAACATTGTGGCTGAAGTTTCTGCTCACTCTCTGCTCCTGCCTTTGCACATTGAATCACAGAACCATAGAATGGATTGGGTTGGAAGGGACCTTAAAGACCATTCAGTTCCAACCTCTTGCTGTGAGCAGGACTGCCACTCACCAGCTCAGGCTGCCCAGGGCCCCATCCAACCTGGCCTTGAGCACCTCCAGGGTTGGGTAACCCGCAGCTTCTCTGGGCAGCTGTGCCAGCACCTCACCATACTCTAGATTAAAGAATGTCCTCCTAATGTCTATTCAAGATCTCTCCTCTTTTAATTTTTAATGTTTTATTTAACAACAACAACAAAAAAGCCATGACTAATGTGCTTCTTCAGCAACTTGGAATGCTCTGTATAGTTTGATCAGACAGAAATAGGAGGGTGATAAAGTAATCAGGCTGTGAGTATTTTTTTGGCAAGGATCATGAGTGATGTATCAGTGTATCACAGAGAAGAACACAAAGGAATTGCGTTGACAGGCAATGGCTTAGAGCAGGCCAATAGTCTGCACATGATTTTGATATGTTATTTTGAAAGAAGTAGACAGAAGGCAAGGTAGGATTGAGATCTCAGACGGAACAACACAAAACTGTACACATCTCTGTAAGATATCATTTGCTAACAAACATCAAAAGCTTTGTTTCAACAGGAAAAGAGTGTGTATTACTGTAATGGAGATAAACAACATTGGTGCATAGGGCTTCTTTACCAAAGTGCTCTTCATGCTCAAAGCACTGCACAAACAAGAATTAACTTCTCTTGACAGCTTGCAACAAAAAGCCAGTATCCCAAACTCACTGTGTGCTTGAAGAAGTGGGGATAAGGAAACAGATGGCTTACTCAATGTCCCAGAAGGAACTGGCAACAGAATAGAGTAACAAAAGTAGGTATTTTCACTCTTATTCCAGCTCTCAGATGACCTAGCCATCCTGGCTAGTGTTGGCACAGGCATGCAGAGACTTTGCAGAACACTGCAGGTTTGAAGGCTACTGAGGCACGCTGGCAGCAATGCTGTGATGTGGCCCTTGGAAGGGCAATTAGTCCTAATAGATGGTGACAGAGGGGTGTCCTTGAGACCCTTATCAAACTGAGAAAACCTGCTCTGGAGGCTTTTCTTCCTGCTCTTGCACTGCTGACCAAGTGTGCTTAGCTCCTCCTGGGCAGAACACTGACATATCACTCCAGCCACATCACTGCCATGCGAGCTGACAAAACACTATTTTTACTCCCTGCCCAGTTATTCAGGTCAAGAGAAGATTCAAGATCACTCACATATGCAAGAAGCTTTTTCCGACTCAGTGGGATTTGCATGAAGGCACAGTGCCCAGGAGAACAGGGGGTCAGTGTGGGGTCAGCTGCCTTTGCTGACACCGGCAGAGGCAGAAGCAGTTTTCAGAAGCACGAAGGTGTTTGGGGTAATAGAAAGTGCCAGTGGATTCCTTTGGATTCATCAAGGAAAGTTTTAGGTTTTTAACAGGTTTTTAAAAGAGAAGAGAGAATAATATTATGCATTTACTAAAAGCAGATTCTTTTGATAACAGGCACTTGCCCAAAAGCAAAAGAAGGAAAGGGCTGAGCTTTGCTGTAGGTACGTGTTATCATTCCTAATGGGAAGGAGGATGGGATGGGATCTTCAGGATCCTTCCCACGGGTACTTCATAGCAGCAGCTCTGTCCTCCCTTGCTTCCCTTTTCCAGCCAAAGGCTGGCTGATGGCCTCTCACATCCCAGCATGGAGATAAATTTCCAAACTGGAGAATACAGTGTATATGGAGTCGGGGGGCGGATGCTATCATCCAGGCCTGCCCAGTTGATTCTTTCCAGAACTGAATCATCTTCAAGGAGGAGAGCAAGGTCAGCTGAACAATCTGGTGTAGGGTGGAGCGGGGGGGTTGGGGGACATGGCTTTGGTTCCAACTAACACTGAGTTGGAACAGCTTAACATGGAGAAATAGAGTAGTCCGAAGCTTTGCGCAAAGCACTCAGCTGGTAAGTAGATTCAATCCCTTCTTACAGAGCTGGAGTATCATCTCTTGTCAGAGAGGGGAACACACTCAACATTATTTCTGCCTTCACAGCCTTGTGAATGACAGCCATGTCCTCAGGACAGTCTAGCTCAGAAGTCAGTGCAGCTGCTATGAAAAGTTCTGCCGTGAACAGCTGTGTCTTTTCCAGTCCTGATGTATGTCTCACAGAATCACAGAATCACCAAGGTTGGAAAAGACCTACAAGATCACCCAGTCCAACCATCCACTTATCACCAATAGTTCTCACTAAACCATGTCCCTTAACACAACATCCAAACGTTCCTTGAACACCTCCAGGGTCGTTGACTCCACCACCTCTCTGGGCAGCCCATTCCAGTGTCTGACTACTCTTTCAGAGTAGTAGTATTTCCTAATGTCCAGCCTGAACATTCCCTGGCGCAGCTTGAAGCCATTCCCTCTAGTCCTATCAGTAGTTACACGAGAGAAGAGGCCAACCCCCAACTCACTACAACCTCCCTTCAGCTAGTGATAGAGAGCAATAAGGTCTCCCCTGAGCCTCCTCTTCTCCAGACTGAACAACCCCAGCTCTTTCAGCCGCTCCTCATAAGGCCTATGCTCCAGACCCCTCACCAGCTTTGTTGCTCTTCTTTGAACATGCTCCAGGGCCTCACTGTCTCCACATACATGTATGCACATCTGATGATATTCACTAAATTTGATCCAAATATGCTAGAGTTTGAAGTTGTAACTTTCACCAAAGAAGTGACTTGCCAGAAAAACTTTATCCAACATTCAGAACAATACTGCACAAGAAGAAGTGGAGGCATGCTGCTAACTTAATTCCTAATTGCTCTGGACCAAGCAGGCTTTACCTGCTGATAAATCCATGGTGCCTTGTCTCTGTTAGCTCAGTTTTCTGTCAGCTCTTAGAACTTAAAACTTTCATCTAAGGTCTGTGCCAGTGGTCCACAGCCTCAGGTATTCAGAATTTCAGCTGCCTCTCCTGAGAGCTGCAGCACCTGGGCAGCACCCCGGCACTGCCATCTGACAGAAGGCCAACTTCTTCTTTTGGGGATACTTTCCAGCTTCTCTTTGCAGGACCCTTGAACTTGAACAGAGGAGAATGAACCCTGGGGATTTGTCATAGGAATCTCTGATTTACTTATTTATTTATTTTTTATGTTGCCTGAGATGAAATAGAAACAAGGAAAAAATTACAGAAGAGAATATACCTGCATACCTAAGTTTATTATCTTTGCAGAACACTGAAGATGAACTATACCTTTAACTTCCTAAAGCAATAACAGTCACTTTGGGGTTGATGTCAAGTTGGTAATTTTCACTGGAATAGACATTAATTGCTGTATTTATTATTCAAAAACCCTGACAGGAAAAAAGATGAAGAAATAATCCACATCTAAAAGATGAAGCAAATAAGGAAGAGAATGAGATTATTAGAAACATAAAGACATGGAAGCAGGAATAGCTGCTATAAATAATATCTAAACTTGTAATGCATGGATGCCCTGCATGTTCTATTTTCTTCTTAATAGGGTTTGGTGATGGTTTAACTTATAGTTACAAAAAAACTCATATCCATGCTGCCCTTTAAAAATAACTTCAGCTGTCATAGTGCATACATAGAAGGAAGTGGTTTTTGAACATATCAGCATTGGTTCAGCAAGAGACTTAATTTGAACATTCAGAATAAAAACAAAATTTCTTTTAGGAGAGTGTGATGGAGAGTGAATCCATCTAAACTGCTCTCAGTTATGAGCATCAAAGAGGGAAGCCTGGGTTCAAGAAAGGACGTGAGAGCTAAGCTATTGGAAAGGTCATTTCCATGAGAAATGACCCAAATGTGCAATGCTGGGAAAAATCAAACAAAATGGGCTGTGAGGAAGCGGGG